>JBBUKS010000065.1:7163241-7182915 GCA_038050645.1 Hedychium gardnerianum
TAGATGATGATATAGTAGGGGATAGAGCTCAATGGCGTAAAAGAATCCATATAGCCGACCCCACATAGTGGGATAAGACTCGATTGTTGTTGTTGTTGTAGTGTTTAAATCCTAAATACTAAACTCATACTAAATATGTTGTAACAACTATTGAATAGTTTGTACATGATATAAATCTTAAATCTTAAATTATTCTAAATATATTATAGCAATTATCAAATAATTTTTATATATTATAATAATTATTGGATAATTTTTATATAATATAAATTTTAAATTTTAAACTCATATTAAAAGTTACTGAATAGTTTTTATTAGTTGCAGTAATTATTCGATAGTTTTTATATATTATAAAGGCTATTTAATAGTGTTATCGAAGGATAATTTTGAGATAAATTAATGAGAGGAGCGTAATAATTTTTATACATTGTAACTGATATCCGGTAGTTTTTGTTTTGATTTTTGTTAATTTTTATTTTAAAAATAATAAATGAAAAATTTGAAAATTTCAATCTTATTATTGGCGCACTACTAATTTTTAAATAATAATAATTGATATCATGGAGCGAGAGCGAAACGAAGACCTGATATTTTGTCCCATCCTCGCTCCTCTCCTCTCTACTCAGATTCCGATTCCGATGTCATTGGTCTCTAGCGCGGACCAAACCATCGGCGACCTCGTCTCATCCCCGGCGATTCTTCGCGATCAGGATTTCCTCTTGTGATGGAACTCGGCGCCGACGCCGGCGATGACTGTGACCGGGCTCGGATGCTGGCCCAGCTATTATGATGGTCCTTTGCTTTCTCCTCTTGATGCTATTCGCTCGTGTAAATAGTCAGCAAGGTAATCGAGCATGCATCCTTCTACTCCTCATCTTGGTTTCGTGTTGATTGGGATTTTATTGATTTGGCCTCTGATTTAGAGAGCACATTCTTCCTGCCGATTGTATTTTTTTTAAAAGAGTCGCCTCTGATGTGTAAATAGTCAACTCATCTTCTCTGCGGGATCTATGTCTGATACACAGAAGTTGAACTGTGGACATGATACAGAAGATTACGATTTGATGGTGTAAATCATTGATTGCCTAGCATTTAATAGGTTTGTTTGATTATCAAGTGATAAAAATTCCATTATCGCATTACCATCGAATTTTAGTAAAATTTGACTTATGGGGAAAGAGATTAAGGAATAAAAATCGATAAAGGAAAGAGATTAAGGATGACTCAATAAATGTAAGTGATTTCGCTAGGGCTTTTTCAGAAGTAACATTTTAGAGTCCAGATTTTCTTTCTTTTCTTCTCATCTCTATTTGAGCTATTCATGGCCATCGAATCATACAAACAACAAAATGATTAATTAACTTTTTAAAAATCTTTTAATTTGTGCCATTGATGATGTCCAACAGCATTGGTTGGGACGACAGACTATTCTTCTATATCGGCACATGCTAGTTAATTTAGCTTCACCATGTAGTTGGATTTACTTGTGGTTGCCAACATTAGGGCAAATAACTGAACAGGCATAACAGTTTTTTATTCTAAAGAAAATTAACTATGCATCATCCAAATATGCTTCCTTTAATATAAGGAGTCAAAGAGAACCTGATCTGTTAATACAAAACAAAAAGAACATCTATCTGTTAGTTGTTTCTAGGCTACTTCCATTCTCAGAGCTTATTCCTATATATTCTTTTACTTTCAATAGGAATTATAACTAGACTTTTTCCTATAATGTCTACTAAATTAGTTAGCTTCACAATCTTCTTAAGCATGATATTATAAGGAAGTCTCCTATAATTTTTTTAGCATACTTACAGTTCTTAGGAAGGAGAATGGTATATCAAATAATAAAATTCCTCTTTTTTTTTGCAAATAAGACAAATTGATTCCTAAAGGTGATAACTCAATTTTGACGCCTAATTAATTCATGATATCTAGGCATGCCATTCAAATGATATCCTTATTTCGGTTATATCTAATCTTTGAGATACTAATTCTACATGGATCATAAAACTTACTGTTAAACACAGTCAACCTTTAAAGTGTAGGATTGTGTGAAAGGATGGTGCACACCTGCTAAAGGGGAGGGTTGAATAGCTGTGGCCTAAAACTGAATTTTTCTTGCGAAATAAAGACAAACAAACTTGCTAGATTTAAGTGAGGTGCTTGTTTGTGAGTCAATCAACCATGTTATGTTGTAAACATAGCAAAAGTATAACAAAAACAATAGACAATGCTAGCATAGTTGGTTTTATGTGATTCAAAGAATCCGTTCATGATCCACGATCTATGACTCATCATGTGAGAATTACCAAGAGCTTGTAGAATGAATCATTCACTTAGATTATAAGCCCTTGGATGTTGTTTCACTTAAGCACTTGGCCACAAAAAAATATGAAACAATTTTGTTCACCCTTAACCACCTAAACAACCTAAGGCTTTTATAAGTAAAGCTCCGATGACTCTATTTTTTCTGTTTTCAGTAGACTACTCAAGCAAATTTAGTCGTTGAGTGACTAATGACTCTCTGGGTAGTCAATTGGAATTCTTGTATAGTCGACTGAATAGAGCCTTCAACAAACAAAAGTATTTTAGAGCCTTCAACAAAAAAGATATTTTGTTCTTCGAACCCTTCAGCCGACTCTGGAGTTGACTAAACTGTCTAGTCATCTCATGAATTGACTTAACTCTCTAGTTGACTCATGAGTCAACTAAACTCTCTAGTTAAGTCAGAGTCAATTGAAACTCTTCAGTTGATTTGACTCTAGCCAACTGAATCTACGCGAAGATCCTTCCTCAACTTATCCCTTGTAAGCCTATACAAAGTACAATATTGAGTTGAGCTATCAACTACAAACTGAGACCTATTGTCCTTTGATTGAAGATTTCTTACAAGCCACTAGGTGGTCTAACCCCTACCAATCTTTACACATCATCTCCGACGATATTGCCCAAAAGCGAGAACCTTTATATTACACTCCTTTGTAATCTCTCATACCTCACACGCCTCCACGTCTTAAACCATTGTTGATTCTCTTCATCATTCTTGAGTTCGTCTCGTGTCAGGGTCTTAGTCCCTTGTCTGCACTATGTCATCCTTCACCCCTCGCCTATGAGTCCACCTCCTTTGGACTGCCCCACAGTATACCTTGCATTAGGTGTCCTTAGTCCTTTGGATGCACCAAGATTTCTAAGCTTATCCACACATCATCCCTCATCCTTTGCCTTCACGAGCTCACCTCCCATTAGGCCATCGAGCCATCTGACTATTTGCAACCAAACAACTTACCAATCTGAGTCAACAAGCTCTCCAAGCTCTGTTGTACACTATTGCACTGCAGACTTACTGTACTTATTAGCAACATTAGATCATATATAATTTAAACCCTTTTTAAAACATATCAAAAACCACTTGGTCAAACCCAATCATTTGGGAGCATTTTTGCATCAATAAAAAGTTGAAACCATTTTCATTACTGATCTTCTTTGTTTGCTTGAACAATGCCAGGAGTTCATAGAGCATTTCCATTGCAGGGAGCTTACACCTAGGAGGTTAACTCGTGAGATTAGTTGTGTTCTGTTGAGAAGCAGTTGCATCTACGAGTTAGTCATGTATGTTCTTTAAAGAACATTGCATTATCCATTGGTCAAGCAATGCTCTTTATATTCAGAATTCTAGCTATTAGACTAAATATATTTCAAATAGGGATAGTATGTGGTTATCAGATTACACCTTTTATCTTGACTGCAACAAATGTTTTGACTTCCTGTTGTTTTCTTTTTTAATATGCTTTACATAAAATATCCACAGCTGCACAAACCCGTTTACCGGGTCAAGAGATGTTGCTTGTCCATCCTCCTGAATTTCGTTTGTAAACAGTTGGCATCCTATGGTTACACAATATCAAGCATTTCAACTACAATCATGAAACTAATTTTAGAGTACATATATGCTAGGGTTTCCTCCTAGTTGGCACTTACTACTTGCAAGCATCTAAGCATGGCCTTTGTTTTACTTTTGTTAGGTGATGTCAAAACAGAGACTTATGTAGTGGATGCAGCAGAGCAGCTTAAGAATGAGCTTCTCAGGTCGAATCAAGGAAACAAAATTTTTGCAAAATGGTTTGGGGATCCATGCTTCCCTTCTCCATGGCAAGGCTTCCATTGTCAAACGTTAAACCATTCGTTAACTATCACACAGCTGTAAGTGCTTTTCATTTGAATGGTCAACAATTCTCAGAATCCTCCTTTAGTTCCTGCAATCTGCATGCTCCTTTGCTGCTTGAACTATTCATAATTCCTCCACATGGAACATTCTAACTTTCTATCATTTCAGGAATCTCTCATCAAACAATTTGCAAGGGTCAATTCCAGCATGCATCAGTGTCTTATCGGAGCTAAAGGAGCTGTATGTATCACTATTTCATGGATGCACTGCATTTATTGCTTAATGATATTTGCCTTTCCTCTTTTTGAGTTATGTGGATTCTTGTTTATCAGGTATTTACAGAATAATAACTTCACAGGGTTCATCCCAGAATCTTTTGTATCACTCCACCAATTATCAAAGCTGTAGGTTAATTCATTATAGCATTTGTATTTTGTGTTTCTTACATCTACTTTGAGTTTGATTTATTCTTTTACCATGCATTCAATTGCAACAAGTCTTATTTCTTCATCCGTATGCTTGCCGTCTCTTTCTTCGTATATACCCTTCACATTTAAAGTTCCAACATTTGTATTTATTGTTTTAGGTCCATAGAATGCAACCCACACTTGCAGAATCAACTTCCTCTTGGTTTACTAAGGGACGATGTTACTGTAAGGTACACAAATTATTCTATGCTTAATCAAAGTTGCTATAACTATTTAACTGATGTGTTAGTCTTCATTTTGACTGTGATATTCAGTTCTGGAAACTGTCCCAGTACAGAAGCTTTCGAAGCCACTTCTCATAACACAATTTATTTAGGAGCTGGTGGATCTCTTACTTTCATTTGTGCACTTGGTACTTTCTTCAACTGTTTCTACAAACGGGCCCATCGCTCTAGAAGAAGAGAACACTTGGAAATTGAAAGTATGTTTTAAAATTTTCTAATCATACGCATTTGGTAATGATTTTCAACACATGCATGAGAAATGTTGTCTTTGAGATATGAGAAAACATTTCTAACATGTAGTTTTTGAAGGGTATATTGAATTATTGACAATGATCATGCTATTCCATGAACAAGGACATAAGCTAGTAAATTAATTGAAATTGTAATACCATAGCAATCATGCCCTCACCTCAAGTCAACAAGATATAACAATCTCAACTTCATATTTGAAATTTCTTTAAAGCAACTAATTGAATAAATATTATACATGGAGTGAATGAACTAATCATTAGCACAATTTGAACACATGATTAACTCACATGCACAAATTCAAATTTTAAATATGAAATTATATAACCAATTTGTATTGTAGAATGGATGTTTTTTTAAAAAATTACATAGTATTGCATCTCTCTTATCATCATCATCATTGTCATCATTACACCGTGCTTGTCTGTGCTTACCCAAGTGCATTGAGCTCTCATTCTGTATCCTATTAATATCTTCATCAATATTCCCTTCATCTTGATAATGAATCTAAGATATTTAAATTTTTTACCTATAAGAATACTATACATTTTATTTCATTATTTTTTTCTGAATATGAAAACTACATTTCATATATTTAGTTTTTATTCTACATATCTTCAAATCTTTAGTTTCTATTTGGCAATAGTCAACTCGATTCATATATTTAGTTTTTATGCTCAAATTGTTCTATTTGGCAATAATCAACTCGATAGATTTTTAGTCGATTGGAGGCTTGAGTAGCCAACAAAAAAAAAAAATCAGTTAACATGCAATATAGTCGTTATCAGCCAACTATCACATTTGAACATCTAGTTGACTGGAGACTTTCCACTTTATTGGAGGTGATCAGAAGTGAACTGAACTGTTGGAGGCTTTGTATATAAACTCTTGGTAAGCTTTTAGGCACTAAGAACTCATGTAAACATCTTAATTTCCTGTGCTCAAGTGATACAAGTTCCCCAAAAATAATACAAAAGTTTGGAGAAGTATTGGAAGGCTTCAATCATCAAGCTCTTAATAATTTATCTCTTCCTTAGTCCTTTACTTTTATCTTCATACAAAGAGGTAAGGATTTGTTTGAGTGAAGTCCTTGTGAATGGTTAAGCTTATGATAATTTTTTACCTCAGAAGGTTGGTTCAAATGTTATCCTTATTTGAGGCTTACCCTATTACCTTTTATGAAGAGGTGGTTTGATGGAAACTATTTGGAGTGACACACTGGACGTGTTATAAACCATGGAATAGGAGTGGGCTCTTAGAATCATGTTATATTTTGTGTTAGCATCATATTCATTTTGTATTCATTTTATTGTCTCTACATATACTCTTTGACATGACCAGCCAAATACACACGAGCTCACACTACTAATCCTTGTTTTGTGCTTTTATGAGAGGAATCAAATTTGTGTGTGCCATCTATTCACTCCCCCTCTAGCCATGCCACATAGATCCTACATTTTTTTGTTCCTTAGAGATACTATATTTTGGTATAACCAATCTTTTACCCCCATTAGCATGACTTGTTATCTTATAAGATTATGCAAATAATATATTGTTTATTTTTTCCATGACAAATGGTGTTAACAATTCTTAATGTCATACATGTTCCCATCAGCACAACTTCTTTCGTAATTTATTTATATTCTATTAGATTCTATCATTGCTCCCCTGACAAATGCAGATCCAGTTTTCTCAGAGTTTAGCTTTCATGACCTTTCAATAAGTCTGGTAGTACATCAGTTTACTCTTAAATATATAGAAACAGCAACATGCAACTACAAAATTTTGATTGGAGAGGGTGGTTTTGGATCTGTTTACCGTGGCATTCTCCCACATGGTCAAGAAGTTGCAGTAAAGGTTCGGTCATCCACATCAGTTCAGGGAACTCGCGAATTTAATAATGAGGTAAGTAGGTACAGTTTTTTTCCCTATAAGCTTTAATATGGGAGCCTGAATTTCTACTTTCTGATATTATAATCAAAACCACTTGTATTAACTAAATGGAAATAATTAGCTTTGTTGTAGTTGGTTTCTAATAGTTTCTTGTACTTCATCCTTCTTTTGGAAGACACCATTCTTCTGTAATGGAATTCATTTTGTATAAACTTGAAAGAAATATTGGCAATAACTGAAGTGAAGTATTCCTAATAAAGTTCCAATCTTAATACGGACACACGGTTTCAATAATTTGTTTCCATAAGTGGATATCGACACCAAAGTTGTGCTTTTCTTGTTGTAAGCAATTTCTCTTTCTTTTCACAGGTAAATTTTCTTTCAACAATCAGGCATGAAAATTTGGTACCGCTTCTTGGTTACTGCTCTGAAAACGATCAACAAATACTTGTTTATCCTTTCATGTCAAATGGTTCTCTGCAAGATAGACTATATGGTAATTATTTACACAAAACACTATGTTTTCCATTCTCTAGCATCTTTCTTTTCTTTCTCATTCAAAACAAGTTTTGTAGGGGAAGCAGCAAAAAGGAAGACTCTTGATTGGCCAACTAGACTTTCAATCGTGCTTGGTGCTGCCAAAGGCAAGTATCACCGTCTCAATTAAGAAGTGTTGACAAATAAATCAATTATTTTCCACTATGTTATTTATGATAACTTCTCCAGAATTTATCACACCCTAAATTGTAGAAAGGAGAATCTACTAATCGGGAGTCAATTCCTCTTTTAAGGAAAAAAAATCCTGAACTTGAAATTTCAATTGAAACTTAATGCCATGATAATTATACAACAAGGGGATGATACCATGAATACAGAGGTTTAAGCATATAATTCGTTTGGGTTTTAGTGCCACTGCTTTATTCTCAAGACCTACTAGTGTCATAAGTCAGTTTAGTTCTGTTATGTATTATTTACCAACAAAAGAAGTTTTAATCTACCTGTATCTAATGAAACCATTTCATTATTCCCTCCAGTTAAGGGATGATGGTTTTGAACTTAAACTGGATCCTGAACTCACCATCAGATGTACTCTACATAATTAGTATCATGAAACTTAGGGTTGACCAGTTAATACTAAGCAACCTAATTTTGTCGGGTTCAGTAACAAATTGGTTTTCAACTATTTTTGAATTCTTTTAGTTGTTTCTTGTAATATTGTTTACTTCTATAAAGAGAAAGCCCCAACTTCCTGAGTATCATCGATGTATGGCCTAGTAAGCTTTCTCCAGATCCACTATCTATCTTCTAGGTTTGAAAGGCTCATTACCTCATTTTCATCACTATTTTAGGTAATGAATGATAGTTACTATTTATTGACACTAATTTCATTAAACAAATGAGAAAACTTAACCACTCTTTTCCTTAATCCTTGACCACTTTCAAATTTTTTACTTTCTTTCACGTGTCAACTTCAAACATTCAATCTCCCATAAGAATTTCTTAATTTCATGGATTCATTTCACCACGTCCTTATAATTTTTTGTTTTTTCGAAGATCCCATTTGTTTTCTCTTTGTTCAAGATATTGCTTGCACAATTTTATCTGTGTTATGGAAGAAAACTACCTATTTAACCATCTATTCTCTCAATTTGCATCCTAATTTCCTATAAAGATTTGGGATCGAAAATGTAAGGGGTTGTGTAAGACTCTGACAATGTAAAGAGCCTAGAGTGAATGTTTTTGCATTACATAAATTTGTAGATCAGAGAGTATTATATCAATTAAATTCATATTGTGCAATCTTTTTTAAAAGTAATACGTCAAGCATATAGTTAATGATCATTATTTTTCTATATCATATTACCTCATTTTGTATTTCTATATTTGCAAATGAAATATAAGTATTTATTTTTATTTACATAATTGTGAATTCTTAGTTAATTCTCCTGGAAAATTAATCTATTCTTTGTAATATAATTATTTATGTATTTTATATGTAGGATCGAGAAGCGCTAGGGGGGGTGGGTGAATAGCGCATGTCGTTAACTCTAGTTTTCAGAAAACTCGTTTCACTTTTAGAGATAAACAGCGGAAATAGATAAACACAAAACACAATACAAGAATACCTTTATTTTTATTTGGTTCACTGTGGCCGCTAGTTCAAGGCCCGCGATCTGTGATCGCTTTTGATGGACAATTCATTATTAGTTTCTTTCTCACAACAAGAAAGAGACTCGCCTTTACAAAAGCTGAGGAACGGTAACATTTACCGTTCCTTTTCAAGTTTAATTACAAACGACGATAACAGTAAAATATACCGACAAAATGATTGCTTGAGATGAGGTTCGTTGTCGGAGTAGCACAACATCGCAGTGTCGAAGCTTTAGCACATAATGGAAGCAGAGAGGCGTGAACAATAATTGATCCCGAAGCCTCTGATCGTGACTTCTTTTATAGATCCAGATCGGTTTACTGGTAAACCTTATCAGTATACCGATCACCCCAAAAACCGGATCCATATCTGGTTGATCGGTCTATTGATCCCCGGCAACGATCTACCGATCCCCGGCATCGGTCTACCGATTCGACCTTCGTCCAACCTCCTTCTTCCATGACAGCTCTTCGAAGATAAACTTATTACACATCAGCATTGTTGTCCTTATCCTTGATCACGCCTTCTGCCACGTCATCTGGTCAAAGTCTATCTTCTTGCCACGTCATCTAGATCATCCTTATCCTGTGCCACATCAACCATTTAGAGACCTATCCTGTCTCTTTCGGTCTACCGATCCCTTTCGGTCTACTGATCGAGCCAATCAGTCTACCGATCCTGCAAAACAGGGTTAACACAGATATATAATAAACAAGTATAATTACATTTGATAGTTGCCTAACTGTCTAATCTCGATTTCGGATTTCGAGTGGAACCCTTAGTCGGATCGCCGCCTAAGGCTGTCCCCACAAGGAGGACTCGTCCTTACCCGTTCTTCCTTTCGGAAGAAGAACCACTTCACTCCAGGAGCTTACCTCAACTTATCGTTGGCCAAACCCTTGGTCCTCCAGACCCGTTTGGGTTTCCTTTGCTCAACATCCGATCACTTGACCCCCAGGACTTTTTGATTTGACCTCCGGTCCTCCCTGACCCATCAAGTCCTTCCTGCTAGATGTTCAATCCACTGAACCATCTAGACTTAGCCGCCTGGTGTCCCTATTCTGCTAAAACTTTCGCCTAGTATCCGGTCCAATTGACCTACTAGGACTTTCACTTACCTAGTATTTAGTTAACTTGACCTACTAGGACTTTCCAGGTTAAGCTATCTGTACACTTGATCAATCCATTAGATCACAATAATACTTAACTTTAAACCTTTGCCAACATCAAAACTCATGTTCGATTATCTGGTGCTCCCTGCACCAATAATCTCCTCCTTTTTGATTTATGGCAACTTGGTTTAAAGTTAAGGAAATATTAAGTTTAAATTTTCAAAAGGCTCCCTCTCAATCTAAACTCTCCCTCTGAATTTAAGATACCCAAGGTTTTGAAAATACTTAAACTTTTTACAAAACTTTTAACTATTCTCTCCCCTATTGATATACATAAAAAAAAATAATAGGGAGACGAAAAACATAATAATGTGTACGGGTGATTTCAAAAATACATTGCCAAAAGATAATGATATCAAGTGCATGGAAATAATTTTTGAAGAAACTTTAAAATGTAATTTTCGTAAAACGCCTTTAAAACACTTAACTATTTTCAAATTCAGGAGAATTACAAGCTTTTGAAAATACTTAGAGTATTTTTAAGGCACTAAGAATATTTTCTAAGTACTAAGGAAATATTATTCGAATTTCAAAAATATTTTGAATTAATAATCAAGGGTTTTCAAGTTCATAAAATTTTTCAAATGCTTAAAGATTTTCAAAATTTTGCTAAGTAGAAGTGTATTTTTGAAGTTAAGTTTCAACAAGGATTTTCAAAAACCTTTTGAAGATGGAAAAATAATTTTCAAAAATTGATTTTCAAAAGTATGGAATAATTTTACAAAATGCATTTTCAGATATGTTTTTAAGATACATTCTCAAAATGGTTTAAAAAGACTTTTTGAAAATATATAGTTTTCAAAATGGAATTTTTGAAAATATAGAATTTTCAAAATGGATTTTTGAAAATATTTTTAAGATGGGAAATAGATTTTCTAAAAGAATTTTCAAAGAAAGATTTTGAAAAGAATTTCAAAATGGTTTTTAAAAGTAATTGATTTGAGAATTTTTTTTAACAATCCTTGCAATTTAAGAAATGAATGAAATACTAATATAATTTAAACACTTTGAAGTGCATGCAAAAATAGGTCCTTAAAGTCCAAACATACATCCCATTCTACGTGTAATATTCTAGTATAAAGTTGGTTTGATTATGGGTGGACTTAGCTTCTTTTTTTTTCATTTTTACATCTCACTCATTCTAAGTGGCTCAATACACAATCAAGTTAAAGCTAAGTGTTGTGAGATGCAATGGTTCCTTAAAACTATAGGTACATGATTTCGAAAGTAAATTCTATTCTAGTAAAAATGATAGTATAATATGGTTCTATTCTTTTTATCTGGCCAGGTCCTGATTCCTATAGATTGAGTTTTTATGATTAGGATTTTTCTTGTTAAGATTAAGGGTTAGTTAAATAATTTTTAAGATTATCTCAATTAATTAAGTTTATTGTTTACTTTCTAATTATGTAATTTTAATTAAATTTGAATTGTTCAAGTTAGATTTATCTTGAAAATTATTTTGATTCTTAATTAATTTTAGATTAATTAAATCAGATTTATTCAAATTGGTTTTATTTTGAATATAACAACGATTTTATTAGGACTTTGATTAATTTGATCTAGATTAATTAAATTCTATAGGCTTTGAGTTAGTTAAATTTAGATTAATTAAATTGGAATTTAAAAAAAAAATCGTATTAATTAAGTTTGTTGAATTTCAATTATTAGATATATCTCGAATGAATAAGACTTTGATTAATTTAATCTAGATTTAGATTGACTTTGAATTATTAATATTAGGATTTGAATTAGTTAATTGAAGGTTGTCTTGATTAGTTAATTTGTTATTTAAATTCGAAATTTTAATTAAATTTGGTTTATTAGAATTTTTAATTAAATTTGGATTAATTAAGTTTGAATTATTAATTGAAGTTTAATTATTTAAAATTAAAGTTGTTAATTAAGGTTTAATTATTAGAATTATTAATTGAGGTTTAATTATTTAAAATTAGAGTTGTTAATTGAGATTTAATTATTTAAGTTAGAGTTATTAATTGAGGTTTAATTATTTAAGTTAGAGTTAAAATTAATTAAGTTATTAAGTTTTAAATTATTAATTGAGTTAAGATTAAAATTAATTAAGGTATTAAGTTTTAAATTATTAATTAAGATTAAAGTTAATTAACGTATTAAGTTATGATTAAAACTAATTAAGGTATTAAGTTAAGATTAAAATTAATTAAGGTATTAAGTTTCAAATTATTAATTAAGTTAAGATTAAAATTAATTAAGGTATTAAGTTTTAAATTATTAATTAAGATTAAAGTTAATTAAGGCATTAAGTTTAAAATTATTAATTAAGTTAAGATTAAAATTAATTAGATTTAACCTTATTTCCATCTCACTCATTTCTAGATTTTATATCAAGGTAGCCTTATAGTATTTGTGAGATGGTAGTCAAGTTTATCTTTATTAATTTAGTTTGAATTCTTAGGATTGATTGACCTTGAGTTAGATTCAAGTTTAACCGTTGATCAATTAAGTGCACATTTCAAGTTTTAGCTTCCATGCCATGGTGAGGCACAGAGGCCTTCTTGGGTATTGGAGCGACGACCACTTTCTTAGACAAAGCTGATTCGAGAAATTGCACACTTAGCTAATCTATTGAAAAATCATGTTCTAACTAGTCTAGGATGTGGCGAGGTAGCTACAATTAGTTCCACCCAACTAAGCAGACCAAGCGGGTACTCCTTACTCCACCTGACTACTTAGACCAAGCTTTCCTAACGTACTATCATCTCTACCCTGGTTGGGCAAGTGTGAAGCAAGCCTATGTCCTTATCTAACCGTTCTAAATTAAGTACAAAATAAACTAAGCATGCAAAATAAAGTAGTAAATCAAACAATCATTCAATTTAACAAGAAAAAAATATTTTTTTATTGGCTCTCCTGAATCATAACCTTGATAAGGTCTATCTAGGTAGTGAATATGATTCTTGGGATCTAATATTGATTTGGTCCAACTTGATTACTCAAGCTTGATTTAGGGATGCTTGGACTCAGTTTCTAACATTTTGATTTACTAAAGATAGATACGATTTGAATCGAGTCTAGCCTTGTATCTATCCGGATCGATTGTATATGGCCCTTTGAGTTCCAAGCATCAAGGTAGTTGGAGTTCGAAGTGAACCATTCCAATGATCCTTTAAGTTCTTCTTGAATTTTCAAAGTGGAATTTTCTTCCTCAAGTTGTTGGACTTGAGTTGAAGTTCCAGTTTGAAGTTGTTCAGTTGACGATCTTGGATTAGTCCTCTCCTTAAGGGTTTCTACATCCTTTTGGAAGGACTTGACCCGAATATTTGATTTAGCTAATTGTCGAGTCAAGCTATAAATTACGGAATATAACTTGCTTACTAAGCGAGAGTCTACCTTGTTATTGGGTTCGTCTGAAATGGATACTGATTCGTGGCTTGTCTCGGACTCAGGTTCAGACTTAGATTTAAACTCGGGCTCAGATTCGGTCTCGACTACTTGTCTTGCAGTTAGTGCCAGGAAGGTTGCTTGAGCATTTTCTTCTTCGTCCGATTCTTCTGATGAAGACTCGTCATCCTTTGTATTCGTGGTTCCCTCGTGGAGTTTGACCAGCTTGTCCCAGAGGTCTTTTGACGCGGTTGAGCTCCTTTTTGGTCAGACCGCATTGTAGTATCTGAGTTGCCTTTGCGTCAGCTTCAATTTGCCTCGTAATTTCAAGAGTCCAGCTCTCGTATCCATCTTCATTGATCAGTAGGTTGATCTTGGTCTTGATTATACATCACAAAAAAAATCTTGCACGAAAAAATAAGAAGAATATACCAAGACTTGGTCTTGGATTAGTAGTGCTTTAGAAAGAGAATAAACGAAAAACCAAAAAAATGAAGCGAGAAAAAAATTGCTCGAACGATGGTTGCACCAATTCAGAGTGCTCCCGCTGTGATACCAATTGTAGGATCGAGAAGTGCTAGAAGGGGGGGGGGGCGTGAATAGCGTGTGTTGCTAACTACCATTTTTAGAAAACTCTTTTCACTTTTAGAGATAAGCAGCGGAAATAGATAAACACAAAACACAATACAAGAACACCTTTATTTTTACTTGGTTCATAGCGGCTGCTAGTCTAAGGCCCGCGATCCTTGATCGCTTTCAATGGGCAATTCACTATTAGTCTCTTTCTCGCAACGAGAAAGAGACTAGCCTTTACAAAGCTTAGGAATGGTAACACGTTTACCATTCCTGTTCAAGTTTAAGTACAAACGACGATAACAGTAAAATGTACTGACAAAATGATTGCTTGAGATGAGGTTCGTTGTCGGAGTAGCACGGCGTCACAGTGTCGAAGCTTTAGCACATAATGGAATCAGAGAGGTATGAACAACTGATCCCGAAGCCTCTGATCGTTAACTTATAACACATCAGCATTGTAGTCCTTATACTTGACCACGCCTTCTGCCACGTCATCTAGTCAAAGTCTATCTTCTCGCCATGTCATCTGGATTATCCTTATCATGTGCCACGTCAACCATTCCGAGACCCATCCAGTCAACGTCGGATGCCACGTATGACTACGCATCATCATTCGGTCGACCGAACTAGCCTTTCAGTCTATCGATCCCCTTCGGTCTATCGATCCCTTTCGGTCTATCGATCGGGCCGATCAATTTATCGATCTTGCAAAACAGGGTTAGCACATATATGTAATAAACAAGTATAATTACATCGATAGTTGCCTAACTGTCTAATCTCGATTTTGGATTCCGAGTGGAACCCTTAGTCGGATTGCCGCCTAAGGCTGTCCCCACAAGAAGGACTTGTCCTTACCCGTTCTTCCTTTTGGAAGAAGAACCACTTCACTCTAGGAACTTACCTCAACTTACCGTTGGCAAAACCCTTGTCCTCCCGACCCGTTTGGGCTTCCTCTGCTCAGCATCCGATCACTTGACTTCAGGACTTTCTGACTTGACCTCCGGTCCTCCCTGACCCATCAAGTCTTTCCTGCTAGATGTTCAATCCACTGAACCATCTAGACTTAGCCGCATGGTGTCCCTGATCTGCTAAGGCTTTCGCCTAGTATCCGATCCAACTGACCTACTAGGACTTTCACTTGCCTAGTATTTAGTCAACTTGACCTACTAGGACTTTCCAGATTAAGCTACCTGCACACTTGATCAATCCATTAGATCACAATAATACTTAACTTTGAACCTTTGCTAACATCAAGACCTAGGTTCGATTATCTGGTGCTCCTTGCACTAACATTATTCTTTTATAGTATTTTAGTTTAGTTTTAAATATTATGCTATTCCTACTTAAAAGAATTTCTATATCACAGGATGAGATAACCTAATTAGCTCTGCAATTTAAGTCTGATAGTTCAACATCTGTGAGGAGCATTAATAGTAAGATGTGTTGAGTGCCAAATCAAATAATTTCATCCAGATACTTCTTGTTGATTTCCCTATTAGAAAATTAAAGAGAGTTGTCATATTTTATTTTCCTTTTTGTATGATTTAGGCTTGTTGTACCTGCATACTTTTTTCGAGCGGTGCATCATACATAGAGATGTGAAGTCAAGCAATATTCTTTTGGACCATAGCATGTGTGGCAAATTGACTGACCTTGGTTTTTCTAAGTATGCACCTCAAGAAGGAGATAGTGGCGCTTCATTGGAAGTAAGAGGAACTGTTGGATACTTGGATCCTGAGTAAGTTTGTCAATACTTATATATGTTTTTTGTTAGTTTTCTTCATTTAAACTCTTGTGCGTGGCAATATTTGTATTATCATCTTTTTCTTTTTCATATTCTTTTCTAATGATCAAATATTTTGTTATCTGCGAGATTTGAATTGAATAGTTCTGTGCATTAACTACCAATGGTGACAACAGATTTGCATTATGTCATGATGAGATAAGACAAAATGAATAAGAAGTTATGAGAAACAAAATGCATTATGTATAGATTGAGAACCTATACAGTATTCGTATAGCAACATATTAGTTTGAATTGATGCATTAGAAGGAAGAATCTAAACAAAAGCAAGAAACAAAAAGGAAACATCAACATAGAGAATAATAAAACAAAAGGCAATTCTAGTTCCAATTTCCAAATGTGTATAAAACTCAAATTTCTTCCTCATCATATTGTGCACAGTGAACATAACGTAACAAGGCTTTGTTGCATGGAGATATAGTTTAGCTCAATACATGTGTGTCATAATAGTTTATTTCAGTGCTTGTCTATGTAGCATGCCCTTGATGTTCACTTTTCCCAGCTAGGTTGCGCTATGAAAGCGTGAAATGATGTCATAATTATCCTACAAGTATCTTTGCGTTGATTACATATCTAATGTACCGAGGTGCCAAGCTATAAGAATAAGTTCATTATTAGTTCTCTTTTTTTATCTGTTTCTTTTAAAATTAGTTACTGTATGATTACGAATTACATTGTTATTGAACATATCTATTTTCAGAAATATTTTGACATTATTATGCTACTATGTGATTTTTTACTTCTACCAATTGATTAATTTATTTCACATCAATGCTTAGGTACCCTACCAACATCATGTAAATATTAGTATCCTTGTGAAATATGCATTCAATAATTTTGTTTTGGATATCTACTTTCATCCATTGAAAAACTAATTTTCTTATTTAATATTGGAATCAATGAATCCATTGGGCCACTAGCTATTTGAATATCAAGTCTGAAGGCTCTATGCCTCTTGTTTTTCATTTTAATTTTCAAGAAAAAAAATGATATTGAGAAGGGTCAAGCTGCTTGTATATAATGCAACCATTGAATTAAGTGAACAAATGTTTCTAAGTATTTCTCTTAACGGCCTTATGTAAAAAACCTGCCGTGTCTATTCATTATGAATTTGTGTATGCTAGAAAAGCTGAAGCATTGGCATTTCTTTATTGCAGATATTACTCAACGCAAGTGCTATCGGCTAAAAGTGATGTCTTTAGTTTTGGGGTGGTTCTTTTAGAAATCGTCACAGGAAGAGAGCCTCTTAACATACACAGGCCAAGGAGCGAGTGGAGCTTAGCTGAATGGGTATGATCTCTACCTAATGTATTTCCATGACAATTTATTGTTGGAGCAGTTGGTACCTGTATGGGTAGTTGCTCCAATGACAGTTTATTGTTCATGTGGGTAAATTTACTTAGAAAGATCTAGGTCAAGCATAATCATTCCAAATGGACTAACTACCAGTGACAAATTCGGCATGACTCCTGCATAAAAACAAGGACATGACATATCATTTCAGATGAGGTTTTTGCACAATTGTATGAATGTCCT
Organism: Hedychium gardnerianum; assembly: GCA_038050645.1. Taxonomy (NCBI): domain Eukaryota; kingdom Viridiplantae; phylum Streptophyta; class Magnoliopsida; order Zingiberales; family Zingiberaceae; genus Hedychium; species Hedychium gardnerianum. The sequence continues at coordinate 7,180,867 of JBBUKS010000065.1, forward strand.
TGACTTTTGGAACATTATCTTCTTTTCATGTGTGTGAACATATTAAAAGGAATAGTCGAGTATCCCAGCTGATGCAATTAGGCTTTGAAGGAAAAAAGAAAAAGAAAGAACAATGAAGATTGATATCATTAACATCTACATTTTACATTTCAGTATGATTCATAGCTTGTGCTATAAGATTAAATTGTCTTGAATAGGATCATAACATACTCTCACAAGAATAGATGAACATTTAATATTAGCATTCGCTATTACCATTTTTTTCATGCACTTATATAATATGTTCTTCCAGGAACGTGGTTATATCTTTTGACCATCTTATTTATTTTAGTAAGAAGAAAGAAAACACTAAATGTATCAATTCTCTAGAGCTCCATCTTTATAACCGCCAAGCTATCAGCTACACCATTCTCAGTAAAGAATCCTTAATATGAATAATTCTGTGGGAATGGAAAATATTTAAATTTTGCAACTCATACATTTTCAGTTCTTGATTGATCTGATTATTTTTGTTATTTTCATAGGCAAGACCATATATCAAAGAAGCAAGGATTGAAGAAATTGTCGACCCCAATATAAAGGGACAATATCATTCAGAAGCAATGTGGCGAATTGTTGAGATAGCATCTAGTTCCGTTGAGCCAGTTGGGAGCTTCCGACCGAATATGATTGACATCATACGAGAATTAGAAGATGCAATTATAATTGAGAACAACGCATCTGAGTATATGAGGTCAATCGAGAGCATGGGGTCTAACCGCTTCTTGTCACTCGAAAGAACAAGAAGCAATAATGCTTCTACAACTGCACCAAGTTCAGTCCCAAAGTGAACCATCACCAAATTTTCACCCCACATTCGAAACAAATGCTTCAACAACTATTTAGATGGATTGTTTTCCATGAGATGTTGCATGCTAAGGTATCTTTTGGTTCGTGGATTTTTTATTCGTATGACATAAAGAATTATTGAATATTTCTATAACTCATTTGATGTATCTCTTCCATGCTCACTCATAGTTATCTTAGGTTTTTCTAATGCTGGTATTCTCATTCTAAAAGTTCAATCTCATCGTATTTTGTTAAATCAATTTCTCTGAGTTATTTATGAAAATAATTATTATTTTCTTGTGTTATTACCTTAATATTTTAACCATTACCATGATCACTTTGTCACATATGTTCCTAACACTTTTAACCTAATTGTCATAATAGAAAAACCCTTATACTTGAATTTACATGTGGGACGGTGGATTGTTCTAGCACAAGAATATAAGAGAGGATTCAACTACTAATTCCATAAGAAAAGCTTCCATACTCCTCTCATAATATCCATCCCTTTTTCTCCATGAACTAGTGCAATTTGCCTTTATGTTTTTGCATAAAACATCCTGTAGCTTGTTGAACAAAATAAAAAATAAAAAATTCTTAGATGAATTAGTTGCCCACAATTCATTCTTACATGGCATTTGTCACTCTATGAATTCTCAACTACTCCAATAAACCCAAAGAATTTCAACTCCCCAATCTCATTTCTTTCTCAACAGGTTCACTCAACTTTCTTTTTTTTTCACCTCATTAATCATCACCGACATTTCCACTCGCACGAAACATTCAAGCGCCTGCTCCGATCTTTCAAACTTTGTGTGTAATTAAATTTTTATACGGCAATGTGTCAAAAAGTGACAGTTTGGTGCACAAAATTTCCGTCTACGTGGGATCCGAAAAAGGATTAGAGTATATTGAATTTATTATACATAATTTTACTTATATATTTTCACGATTTAAACTCGTGACTTTCAAATCACACGATAACAACTTTAATATTACACAGTAAGATTCCTCTTCGCGTCCCGGATTATCATGCGATGATAAAAAATGAGACAGACTTCTTAAGTAACGAGGATTCAAATTTCATGTCCCCACGGGATGAGCTAGTGGCTAGTGCATGAGGTGTTGCTACAATGAGGTCTTAGGGTCAAATCCTGGCTAGTAGCCAGGTTCCTGCCCTCCTTATGCACTAGTCACTGTTCGGGCTGGCTAGACTAGCCC
>JBBUKS010000065.1:7184127-7197471 GCA_038050645.1 Hedychium gardnerianum
GGGCCCGTCGCCGGGCTCGGGCGACGCTGTCGGACCCGTCCCCGAGCTCAGGCGACACTTTCGGGCCGGCAACTCATCCGGGCTCTAGACGACAAGTTCGGACCCGTCGCGGACTCGTCGTCGGCCCAGACGACGCGTTAGGAAGCTTCGCCTGGGTCTGGCGACGCGTCCTACGTCCGAAGCGAAGCCGCCAAAACAAAGGTTTTTTGTTTTTTTTTAAACTTAACTTAGGATTTAATCGAATAACTTTAGATTAATAATTTTAATCAACTCCTAACTATGATTGGGATAATTTAAATAGACTTAATTAAAGCCTAATAAAATTATCTTATTAATTTAATATATATAAATTTAAAATATATATATAGATATATTAAAAAAATATTTAGATTATTTTTTTATTTTTAGTTAATATATTTTATAGTGAGTTTGTGTTCTAATTTTTTATCTTTTATTTAATTATTGAAGATTAATGGTGGAAAATGAGAAACAAACGGAGACGGAATTGAAGTGAAAGTGATATTGTTTGGAATTATAGGGTGTTGTATTACAAAGAAAAAAGAAGTCGAAAGTAAATATAAGTGTTGATGTAGAGGATGAAGATTGTCAAGTAGAAGGAGATTCTTCGGAAAAAAAGTTAAAGCACCTCAGGCCTATTGATAAATAGACATCCACAATCAATCCAACAAAGGCAAGACAATAAAACATAAATGATGCATTGAAATTAAAGTTTACAAATCATGTGCATGAGTACCTTACAAGATGGATTTATGAGGCGGGGATTCCTTTTCATGCAATTGACAATCAAAGCTTTAGACAATTTGTAGAGGCGGTTGGCCAATTCGGCCCGGGCTACAAACCTCCAAGTCAATATCTTCTAAGAGAGCCACTTTTAAAGCAAGAAGTTGAGAGGACCAAATTATCTCTAAAAAAGTATGAAGAAAAATGGATGTTCAATTATGACAGATGCATGGACGGATCGCAAGAGAAGTATTATGAATTTATGTGTTAATTGCAAACTAAGCACTTCATTCCTTGGTTCTATTGAAGAATCCATAGAGACACACAGCAGGACTTACATCTTTGAGTTTGTGAAAAAATATATCAATAAAATTGGCCCTCAACATGTTGTCCAAGTAGGGACAGACAATGTGGCAAACAATATGGCAATGACGGAGTTGTTGAAGGTTACACAACCTCAAATTTTTTGGACCTCTTGTACAACTCGTACAATCAACCTCATGCTTGAAGCAATTGGAAAGCTACCCAAGTTTAGCGGAATGTTTGAGAAAGCAAAGACCCTAATAATATTCATCTATGCACATCATAGAACTTTGGCTATTATGAGAAAATATACCAAGAAGAGCGATATTGTGAGGCCCGGGGTGACTAGATTTGCTACTTCATTTTTGACTTTGGAAAGTCTCAAAGGCAAGAAAAATCAATTGAGACTTATGTTTACATCCGAGGAGTGGAGCAACACAAAATTAAGTAGTGTGAAGGGAAAAATGGCAGAGGCGACGGTAACAAGTATCTCTTTTTGGAATGATGTTTCTTTGGCTTTGAATGTTTTCACCCCTTTAGTGAAAGTTTTACACCTTGTTGACAATGACATTTTTATTGGGTGCACAAGCTAAAGAAGAGATTAGAAAGACTTTCAAAAAAGAAGAAAATGTCACCCCTATTTTGAAGATTATTAATGAGAAGTCTAAGGGTAGACATGATAGTCCTTTGCATTATGCCGCTTACTTGTTGAATCCAATTTTTTACTTCAAAGATCTAAGCATACAAAATGACATCAATGTTATGAATGAGTTCTTGAATTGTGTTGAGAGAATTTTTCCCACCGACAAGGACATGCAATTCACTATTTTTAATGATGAATTGTTGAAGTATAAGAGTAAATCCAGAAACTTTGGAAGAAAAATGGTAGTCATGGCATATGAGAAGGTAGATGTGTACCATGACTTTGATCCGGATACATCTCTTTCTTTTATTTCTATTCACTAACATACATACCGCTTTTACCTATTTTTGAGTTTATTAATTTTTTGCCTCTTTACTTTTTTAAGTTGGATGGGGGTCCAATTATGGTGGTGACACTCCAAACTTACAAAAAATGGAAATGATACTTCTCTCTTTAACAAGTAGTTCATCAGGGTGTGAAAGAAATTGGAGCTAATTTGAAGGTAAGTAACAATTCATAAATTATATTATCTATTTTTTCTTTTTATTAATTTTTAATAATTTTCTAATTATTTAAATACATACTAAGAAGAGGAATAGGCTCGAGACATCAAGATTGAATGGTCTTGTATATGTCAAATTCAACGTTAATCTTATGAAGAAGAGTAAAAGAAAAATGAGCGGAAATTTGCTTCTATCATCTCAAGCGAGTGAAGCTCAAGGTTGACTTGTTGATGATGGTGATGAAGATGAGGTCGAGCCGGTTTCAGGACTCACTTGGAGAATGGTGGCAGAGGCCTCGGGAGCGGATGAAGTGCTACAACCAAGGAACAGCACAAGGAACATCCCCATTAGAGATCTTGATGAGGATTTAGATACATCGAAGGAGGAGAATGAAAATGTTGATTTTGCGTATGATGATGAGAGGTATGGATGTAGTTGATGGTGCATGTGTAGATGATTTAGAAGATTAGTTATGTTTAGTCTAGTCCTTATTGGTTTGTTGCAATGTTGGATTGAAACTTTGAATTTTAAACTTAAGACTTTCGTAGATTTAATGATATTACTTTTTTAGTATTAATATGATGATAAAATTTATTAATTATCTTGTTAGTTGCATTTATATATTTATTTGCACCTTATATAAATTGTTTTGTATTGTATGAAGCTTATTTATGCATAAATATTATAAAGAATGTTGACTATTTATAATATTATGTATAAAAAATAGTAAAAAAATTTAATCGCCTAGCGGTCAAGGCGGTCAGACCGCCCCGGCACTGCCTACCACCATTTATAAAACTGCTTTGAAGTGAGATCATATTAGTGGAAACATTACATATAAAAGGGAAAACGCTTTTAAGAAAATAGAATTTGAATTTTTTTCTATATTTAATTTCATTTTCTAAAAAATAGAATTAGAAAATTGAAAAAAAAAGCTAACACATATATTTATCATTGACCTTTTGGACAACTTACACCTTTATTAGATGTGAATGGAGACAAAAAGTTAATGCATTTTTTTTTCAATTTTCAAAATATTTTAAGAAAACTGAAAATCATACACAGAAAATTTTCACCAGACAGATATTTTTCAATAAGTTCAGGTGTAGCAAATGAATGTCCAAATTGACTAGTCAAACCAAGTGTTCACTAACTAGTTTAAGTTAAAACGTTATTTAAAATCTCATGTCATGCTAAGCGAACATCCAAAAGCATACCATTTCAGTAATTATCGAAACTCTATATGGTCAGCCAGTATGGATATTCTCTCTCATTCTGCCCATGCCAAGAGTATATGTCGACACATCACAAACTTCAGCTCAAAATAAATTTAGATGAATTACTAATGTATGTTATTTTTTTATAATTTATTTTTCTGAAATATTAATTCAATTAATTATCTAATCTCTAGTCTTATTTTTAAACTCTTTAAGACTCGGTTATGAATTTATCTCATATTTTTATTTTTTTCATATTTCTCTAAAAAATTATTTACTTCTATCCCAAACTTTCTAAGATATATCATTTTTAAGCAAACATTTTAATTTCATATGTTTACAAGGGATAAATAATTGCATGGATGTGAAATTTTTTATCTCAATCCATTTCAGAAGATATTATGTAAATCCTAACGCCAAATTAAGCTCTCCACTTACTCTTCCTCTCCCTTCTCTTCTCCCCTTCTATCCCACCTCCTCAATCATTAGCAATTCTTGCTTGATTATTATGCTCAATGCCTTCTGTCAGTAAAGACATTGTTGTCACAATCCCTGGCCAAGCTATAGAGTAAATGATCATAGAGCGGCTAAAACTCATCTGCAACCAAGATCTTCGTTGCTATTGTTGGTTCTTAATGACACTGAAAGTCTATTAAGCAATTGGCACAGTATCACAAGCTCGTCAGACAAATCATTGTTTGATGAAATCAATTGTTTGAGTGCTAATACAAGGCAATTAAAGTAGAAGAATGGGTGACAAAGAGTGTGGACTTGAGGTAGACAAGTATCATTTGTCGTGGACATGAAGTAGCAAGATTTTCTAATTAAGGAGACTCATGTCATCATTCATACAATACAAAGAAATAAAGTTAATATGTGGTTAAAATAAATTCTAAAAAGTTTTAGACTATAAGTAAATAAAAATTTTGGTTAAATTTCAAAAAGTTTTTAAAATTAGGATAGATTAATTAATTTCAAAAAGAGTAAAAGTAAACAAGTGGAAGAAAAAAGTAAATGAGCAAAATTTGAATTATATTCACACTGAAAAAAATTGAACAAGACTCATTCTAATTCAACTATATAATTGATATTGTCTAAATTTTACAATAAAAAATCAAAGCAAAAGAGGATTAAACAAGTATAATTCAAAATTCATCTCGGCACACATGCGAAGTATGTCGAGTATCAATATAGCATGCTATTAAGCTTAGGTGATTAGAGAAGAGATTGGAGTTTCTTGTTAGCTTATGAGGTAATCTCTTTCTCCAACTGCTTTGCCCACATATGAGCCAGAAAATCCATTCACACTGTTTTGAGTGAATAGCCACAAGTAAATTCACTAAAGCTAATTAGTTAAGTTCTGTACCGTTGAGTTCTTTCTACTCTTCGTCTTTCTTTAGGAACTCCATTATCCTTATAGCCCTTTGGTTGATTTGTTTTGGTTTCAATTTTGGAAGAAAACAAGTAAGAGGAAAGAGATTAAAGAGTAAACCTTATTCAAATTCCACGCTTTCATGAATAGAGAATGTCTTGGGTTCAACATATACAGTGTTAAAATTGTTTTGTTCCAACGGAAGATCCAAACCTTAGCACAAAATGATATTTTAAGAACGATTTTATCTTTGTTTTAAAAAGTGGCAAAAGATCGCCTAGGTTGGCAAGGGATGTTTCGCCTAGTTGCTAGGCAATCATTGCTAGGTGCCCCTTTTAAAAAGCAAGACTACCTAAGCAGTTGCTTAGGGTGGTCTAAGAAGACTTAAGAACATAATGATATTTTAAACTTTTGAGTCAAAGAATATTATTTATCATTATTCTAAAAGGCAGACACCTAGGCAGTGTTGGCAAAGGACGCTCCACCTAATAGTTGTTAGACAATCACTATTAGGCGACCCTTTTAAAAAGTGGCATAAGAGAACTGCCAAGGTGGTCAAAACATAAGAGGTTTAGGCAGTTTGCCTATGTGGTTCAGGAGATCCACTTAAGTGGTCTAGACAATCAGCGTAAGTGATCAAGCCGATCAGCCTAAGCAGTCCAAGAAGAAGCAAAAAAATGAGGGCTTTTTATAAATTGATGTTACCTTTGATATTACAAGTAATTCTAATTCTCCTCATTACCCACCCCACCTAACAACACTTATTTGCTTGAACCTCCCATCCTATATAACTTCTGCCTCCCCTTTAACACCCTATACCGACAACATGCATCGATCTCTAACCATTCCAACGTTCTAACATATGGTACATATGGTATCGGTGGCAAATTGAAGGTGGAAGAAGGAAATAAAGAAGAAAAAAAGGAAAGAACATAACTATATACCTAAATTCAAACTTGGTATTCCATTTGAAATAGTAATTTTAATGTTAATATTGTTCGGACACAATATTAATCGACATGATGTACACAATTACATAAGAGAGATTACCTATGCTAAGCTGAGTAGTATCAAGTTTTATTTTTACTGTAGAAAATATATTGCAATCCAAGTATTATGGACTCAAGAAGAAACTAATTATTCTAAAAATTAGATGCTAGACTACGTAAACATAACAAATATAAGAATAGGCTATCTAAACCTATTCTTTCAAAAACAATTTAAAATACGAGAATTAAACAGTGGTGAAGCTCAAATTCAATCCTGAAATCTCTTTCAGGAATTTATGCTATGTAGCAGTTAAAATGTGGGTCTTGTATGATAACATACTAAAGATTAAAGCCCAATGTTCCAAAAAGGTAAAAAAAAAAAAAAAGTTGTATACTGCAATGGCAAATGGCATTAGCAACAATGAAGTGGACTAAACAGCAATTGACGAAAACGTACCATGCTATAGATGAAAGCCATCCTTCCAGGAAGAAACATTTCATTTGCTTTTATATTGGTTTGTGGCTTGACAATCCATTGATACACTGACTGCGACAATGGATGAAAAATGGAAATGGCAACTTGAGTGAGAAAAATTGCCCATAGATTAACATATAAAAAGAGAATTATCAATATAGTAATTGTTGGTTGAGTCAATGGACCTTGGCAATTGCTGTGCGAAATACAAGTGGCTGGTCTTCCTTTGAAGTCCTGTAAGCATAACCAATACACTCGAGTACTAGCACATACATTGAAGTAAAAGATTCAAGCTTGTTGTGAATTAAGATTCAACTTTCTTGTGAATTCAGATAGGAAAAGCTAATATCACACTTTCTAACTATGAATGTTAACTACAATATTAGGATGTGGGTATAGTAAGACTTGGTAAATAGAAACTGAAAATTCTAGAACACATACAGTACTCATGCGTTTGCATTCTTGACTATGTTTATCTAGACTGACAAAAAAGCTTTTGAAGCTCCCTCATGTAACTCGTAAGCGTGCAATTTGGAACACAAGTCAGTTTGTTCTCATAAGAAAGCACAAAACCAAAGAGACAAATAGACCTCGGTTCAATCAGACTGCTAAACATGTCAAATAATTTAAACAAAAGAAATTAGCCTTAAACTAGTTTACAAGCATGTTTATTTGATATAAGCAGCAAAATGCCTACAACAAACTTGACAAAAAAAAACAGAATCTCGTAAGTTAAATTATAAAGGGCAACCCGGTGCATGAAGCTCCCACTAATGCGGGATCCCAAGAAAGGATCTATTATACGCAGTCTTACCCTACTTTGCAAGAGATTGTTTCCACGACTCGAACGCGTGACCTTTAGGTCACACGGCAACAACATTACCATTGCACCAAAGCTCCCCTTCTTGTAAGTTAAATTATATAGATGTAAATTTAATTTATTGATTCCTTTTAACTGATGTGTATTTTACAATAATCATAAACCCTGAACATACTCATTTTGTGAGCCACACTTTCAATTCAAATTCGAAGTCTATAAAATACAAGTATAAAGAAGAGAGAGTTAAATTTCAAGTACTAAATTATATTAAATATTTAAACAAGCCTACGGTAAGTTTGTTATAATCATTGTCACCAAATTTTTACCAGCTCACTCATCCTCATCTACAGTTTGTTTATTAACTAGGCCTAGGAAAGGTGCTGCTATGACTTGTTTAAACAAGTTCTTGTGAAGCAAAATTGTGAGCTTCTTCACAAAGGTTTTTATTAATAATCATCGAACACAACTCCTCAACTTTCCGGGTATAAAATTCCAAAAAGCAATATGTTGTATATAGTTTTAAAGAATTGGATGTTCCTACAATGACTCAAAAATGTTGAATATTCACGTGATCACATACCTAGACTTTTCACCCTTTTGACCATCATCGTCTGTTTTTTTGTCAATTTCACTCCTTACCTTGTGGAGAAGAGCATAATCTAAGCCTTTAACCAAGTGTGTATGTTCCAAATCCCCTGACAAAAAGTTAACAAAGATAAGCCATTTAAAAAGATATGACAAATATCTGCAATATATATATACAGGAACTCCACATGGGGAAATTATCATGATAACCGACAAAATCAAAGTTCATTAGGACAAAGTCTTGCATAAAGCTTTTAAAACACCTCCAAGTAGGATCAAGCATGATACTTGCTGGACCAAACACCAAGGGTATTGGACAATTTGTTATAGATGAAACATTGTTTTTGAATACAAAGACAGGATCATAGAGGAGAAATATGGCTTCATCTCGAGAAGCACATTTAACACTTCACAGGTGCCCCAGAAGCTCCATAGGAGGAACATATTTTATATATGGCAAGAAAAGTTGTCTACACATTCCAACATACTTCATAGACATGGTGGTAGGAGGTCAAAAAGGGTCTGCTAGAAAGCCAAGTTTGATTTTTTTTTTGAGAGAGTGAATAATATTTAGGAGTATGTATATGTTTTTTTCCATCTAGTAAGAGGGGGAACACACTTGGGAAGGTAAGTTTTTGCCTCAAGAAGTGCATCAAGTATTTGACCAACTACCAAAAGGGAATCATAGGTAATTCATAAAAAAAAATGAATGAAAATAGAACGATCCAATCAATCCTTTAACTATTAAACAACTTTGAATGGATATGTATTTTGTTAGGACATTCTTACTAATAAACAACTTTGGTGCTTATATGCACATATGCAGGGGAAAACAATACATGCAAGTCTAACTGTTTCTCAAACAAAAAAAATTAATTAGATAAAAGATGCATTTCACTTGTAAGAAAGAAGCAATTGACAGTTGTTGAAAATCTCAAATTCAATAAATACAAAGTTATTGCATTAAGAATTATACTTCATTTTTTTCCATATTAGCTCAACTATATGTTAATTATTTGTTCCCCATGTCATAGATGTTTTGGTTCCATCTATGTCATAGGACAAAAATGACAAACAAACACCCAACAAATATAGAATTAATATGGGAGTGACTCTACTAATATAGTTAAAATTAATGAGCGTGAAAATGAGAAAAACAATTTCATGGAATAAGTCCTACATAGTGCAAAATTAAGAAAAGGTGCTCAAACCAAGAAAGTCGATACCATGATGATGAGAAACTAACTCACAGTTGCAAAGCAGAGAAAAGTATGATATCTAGCCCTATGGTAATGCATCACCCACCATATCCAATAGCACCCAAACACATATCATGAAAGAAATATCTACTTACAAGTAGGATACAATCTCAATAGCTACAGTATAAATAATTGGCAAGGAAAATTAGTTGATGAAAAGATAAAACAATGGATAAGTAAACACACCTCCAAGATACTTGCTGTTCTCAATTGATATTTTGTGAGCATCAGTTGCCCTGCAAAATCAGCAGATTTCTAATATTCTCCCAAATAATGAAGTCTTGTACAAGGTATCCTATATACCATACCTCAGATCAACTGTCCCAGGCGGGGCTACAGCATGAAAAGAACCAAGTTCTGTTGGCTCATAATCAGGGTTTTGATCTTCTCTCCTCTCTTTAGCGCGGTCCCTGTACTTGGGAACTTCTGGTTCTTCGCGCTTTTCCTCTCTGTTTACTTGTTATATTGGATTAACCATTGTGGATTAACCATGATAACATATGATGTGCATCATAATGTTTCATGAAGCCATATTAAAATGACATTTTAGTGAATAACATTATTTTTGCTTGAGATAAATGTTGCATTACAGAAACAGAAAAATGCTTAGGAATTAAAACAAACTACTTGGACGAAAAGTGATGAAGTTAAAAAAAATTCTGGACTGTACAATGAACCCAGTCCCTTACCCGCTGTGACATTGTTCCAAGCTTCGTCCCGACAAATCGTGACTGTGCATGTTTATCACGTTGCCACAAACATCTCCACTGTTCACTAATCACTGATATGACTTTGCAGAATAAAAGGACAAAAACTGGAATTCGTTCTTAAATCTTTCATATAGTAAAACAAGCAAACTAAGACTGTAATTTTACGTTTTTCTTGGAGAAAAAATATTTCTTTTCCATAATTGGTGAGTTGATGATTAGATGTTTCTGCATCCAAACAGCACAGTTATTTCTTCTTCTTTTTTTGTGTAAAAACAGCATAATTATTTAGACTAAAGCATAGATGATACATTCTCTTTGACAGTTTATCAACAAGTAATAGCGGGACACGAAAAGTATTGCTTTTTAACTCTGTCGTTACAATATGCATTTTTTACTAATCCTTAAGTCGAAAAATATAAGATTACTTAATTATTCTGCCTAGTACACCCGATACGAAGCGAAAAGTGGACTTCTCGTACAACAACTGGATTTGGATAGTAAGCGAAACCTGAAAGAGTATTTTTTTTTCAATTTGAAAAAAAAAAGTGTAAAAGAAAACAATCACTTACTTGCGCCGAATCATCTTCTCCTTGTTGTTCTTTTTTCCCGAAGACATGATGGCTTACTAATACGGAACCGAATGGTTGTTGTTCCTTCTTCAGCTGGAGAGAAATCCGATCCGGCGCTGATTTCCGCTGCTAGAGCAAGGAGAAGAAGAGAGGTGGTCAATTCTTCAAGAGGATGGGGGCAAGGCAAGGGTTAATTATGGAAGTCGCGCAGGCGCGCTGGCCTGCTCGTCTAAGAATGGGTCTGGGCCTGGATCAAAAGCTTCAGATATTGAAGCCCATTAATGTAAGCCCAGTTTACATTATAATTTTGGCCCCTTTTTTTCTCTACTTATAGTTATGACTTGTAATTTTATAAGTTATGTTATTTCATCGTAAGTTTATCCAAAAATAAAAAATAAAAAATAAAAAATAAAAATGGAGTGATAGAATAATTATCAAATCATTAATAAGCAACTCAATTTTCTCCAAATCAAACATGCTAGATTCTGCTTAGATATTAAGCATATGATTCTCTCAATGATTCTCTCAAAAAATCATCCAATGATTACACAATGCAGTACATAAAACCCACATCCATTTAGTATCTCAATACAAAGGGCCTCCTCCACAAAACCAAGAGAAGTATGCTACTCTCATAGGAAACAAACTTTCTCAATCAAGAAGAAAATTAATTGGAGACAAAAAAAATTAAACCATCAATTTTGCTGAAATTGCTCCTGCTACAAATTTGATTTATCAGCATAATCCCAATAAACACGGCTAAAGTAACCCAAACCTCAGAACTTGCAACGCCACTGTGACTGAGGCAAGTCCACGAAGACTGAGCAATTCTTCTAAGCAACAATGCATAACCAATTTGCTTGGTGTCTAATGCTCACTCAACACACAAGTACGGTAGAACACTACATTTGATGGCCGACAAACATTTGGCAACGTAAATCAACAAAAGCACACAAAAATCCTGCAAGAAACTCGAAGAAAATTGCAATTATTGTTTCCTGCCTACCAACACACTTGTACTACATTATGCTGCTCTCATTTCTTCTTTTACTTCTTTGGATTAGAATGTGAAATAAGGACTGAGAGGGGTATTAGATAGGGCAGGGTGGAACTTCAAGTGTCGAACCAGCCTGAATCTGCCCCCAACCGATCAGACGCCAATGCTTCTCAACACGCCGACTAAGCGCAACCTTCTCCCCTCTGCTGGTGCATACTGGAGCAGTGAGCTGCAGCTTAGCCAAATCATTCTTCACCGCGACGACTCGAGCCCCAGTTGACATGGATCCTATGTTGAGCATCAGGATCTCACCCTTGGTCAGCTTGGAGACTTTCCCTTGTTTCTCAGTTCCTTTTGTCCTGACACCTAAGAGCCGACGGAGAAGGAAGAAGTTCACCTGCAAAGATCAAGGCAGAACATTTCAAATCCAAAAGTCATCAACACAACCATTGATCCCTGCTATTGTAATGTTATTTAGGTTTACTAAAGGCAAATATCATCAACTTAAGATCATTACATTTCACATTCTCCACCAAAATGCCCAATGTTTATCGAATAATATTTTATTCGATAGCAAACTAAATAAAAAAACATTCAAACTAAAAAATATACTACAAAATAAAATAGAAGCTGGTTTTCAAAATATTTGCATTCAACAGACGCAGTTTCGTGGCATATTTAATATAGCTCAATTCATTAGTTGTGATATTCATAGTTATTCACTATGAACTACTTTCCCCATTTTAATTTGCTCCATCCTTGTATCATTACTAATTAATATAATTCTTTAAAATCTTATAAATATAGCCATTTTCAAATTATCAATGTTGAGATTAAAGTAAGGATGGAAATAACAAGGAGCATGTCATCTTGAATTTGCCATCTGGGGTTGGGAAACAAGCTATTATACAAGATAGCACACAAATTGGCCTAACTTCATTGTAGATTATGGTCCCAAAGAATGTGTACCTTCTTTGTTGTAGGGCTCGATCTTACTGAAATACGACTAATGTTTTTATATAAATCGAGCTAAGAAAAATTCACATAAGATGATAGACAAAATAAGAAAGCAAGAAAAATACTATTGAAGTACCAAAAGCAACAAGTTGCCTCAATGATAGAAAAAAAACAACACAGAAATTAAAAGACTAAATAAAGTATCAAAAACAAAGTAAGAATGTAGCCAACCTCAAGCTCCACAAATACATCAGGCAGTGAACCCACTTCACCAAGCACCTGACCAACCAATCTATCAGCACGAGTCAATGTAGGGTCCATTGTTGTACCCACACCAATGAGCCCACCAGGTACAGCAAATTGTAGCTCATTTTGCTCAGCATACAGGGAGACAATCCTAGAGTAGATAGGGGTACACTTTATATTCCCACTCTCATCCTTGACAACAATACCAGGCCGGACTTCAATAAATTGGTTCACCTTCAAAACACCCTGTATAAAACAATACCAAGGCGTTATTATAAAAAAAGGTATTATGGTAAGTGTAATAGATCACTTTAAGAGAGATGAACATAAATTAAGCTAGATCATAGCAGAAATGGAGGGGGGGAAATTGTCCTATAGATCTCAAACATAGACAACAAGAGAAATCCATTCTCATGCTAGCAAGAGGAGTTTAACGATAAAGAATTTACTTAGATTATTAAAGATTCAAACAATGCACTTTATCACCTTATAGAGAACCTAAGAAAATTTAGAGGTGTAGAATACTTGCAAGTATCACTCAACTTATATTAAGAATAATGACATGTCACATACCCTGAAGATGCTACCCCCGGCGACACCACCTTTTATTTCATCAACCTCAGAGCCAGGCTTGTTCACGTCAAATGAACGGATAACAATCATATTAGGAGGGGAAGTAAAATTTCTTTCAGGAATGGGAATTTTCTTTACAAGATACTCGCAGACGACATCAATATTATATTTTAATTGAGCAGATATTGGCACCACAGGAGCCCCATCAGCAATTGTGCCCTGCCATTTTATTCATTACTAACTCTGTTATCAACTATTTTTTAGATTAGAAATGGGAAAAAGAATATAGCTGTTTTTGTTAGAGGTTAACCTGAATGAACTTCTGGATTGCCTCATGTTGATTGATGGCAGCACTTTCCTGAATAAGATCAATCTTATTTTGTAG
>JBBUKS010000065.1:7211695-7224826 GCA_038050645.1 Hedychium gardnerianum
TTGATTATTGAGGGTACATGTATGTGAGATGTTGTACCCATATTCTGTATTATTGACACTACTCTTGATACTATTTATAGTTTGAGTAGGGTGCATGTATAGTAGTGGCATACGGATATTATTAGCATACAATGGTGAGTTGATTCTTTTTGTAAGACTGTATATCTTTAAATTCTTGTACATTCTTGAGTTATTATACTTGTTTTTGGTTCATGCACTATCTGTCATATATCCGCTGAGTATTTCCTGTGTACTTACCACCCCTGCTTTCTATTGTTGTTTCTTTGTTAGCAAGTTGTTGATTGAGTCGCTTGGAGGATATCTGCCCGCGTTGTCCCTATCACATCGAGCCTCGAACTTGTCTTCGATGTTTCCAATTTGTTTTAGTTTTTCGCCTTGGATTATCACTTATGGTATGTATTAAGAAATTTGTATTTGTTCTCGGATTTATTTTTGGTCATGTATTGATGGTGACAAAAGTCGGGCCGACTCACAAATTATATGTTTTTGGATTTCTGATCGTGTATACCATTTGTTTCTATTCATTTTTCTATTCTATTACACTGCGTGGTTGTGCTATACCCGGGTAGGGTATTTTTATTATTTATGCACTGCGTGGATGTGAATACCCATGTGGGGTATATTTCTGTACATTGGTTATCTTTATGTATTCAGGAAATTATCTGTCGTACAGGAGAGATGTTGTCCGATTTTTGTCAGATAAATATCCTCCCGGGGCATGACATATCCTACCCTAGGAAAAATGTCTCTCGTGATTTACTCTCATTCAGAGAGTATGGGGCAGCCCTGAAAGGGCCGCTAAGGTGACAGTTTCAACTTTTCTTCTTCACCACACGGATTATCCGAGAATTATTTTGGTCACCAAACCTTTGTTGAGCATATCTGGACACACTATGATCGCGATCAGTGAAAACATAATTTATTAATTACAATAAATTAAATTATCTTATGTTGTATTTCATGTAAAAATTCATTTCTTAATGTTGTACTCATTCTTTTTAAATTTTATAAAATTTCAATTATATTTATAAAAAATATATATATATAAATCTAAATAATAATATATTAAATACATATTCTATGTAAAATATAAATAATATATAAAATACATTATCTATATATATAATGTAAAACATAAATTAAAAGTGGGACTTATAAAGAAGTTCTTAGGAGGTTTTTTTTATAACGGAGAGATGAGTGAAATTTTATGCTTTTGATATAACATTGATGTGATATTGTAGGGACCACAAAAAGAAAAAACTCTTACAACAACTCCTACCATGGAAGATGCTCTTAAAGAGAAAGGATTTGTTGATTAGAAAATCAACAGACTTGTTTGAATTAATTCTTATAGTCAACTTACCAACTTTTTCTTTATTTTTTACTGTAATAAGTGTCAACCATTTATTATCCTTTTTCTTCCTTTCTAGCCTTCTTGTATATATGTAAGAGGTCTTGAACACAATAACATATGAAAGACATTTTTCAAATTCTCTTATCTTTTATTTCTCTACATTTTCTTATCTCTATATTTTTTTTACATGGTATCAGAGTGATTTATCTCTGAAAAAAATATTTGTCTAATATGATAAATTCAACCGCTTCATCATTGAACAAGGTCGGAGGAATTATCGTTGTTGATACTTCCGACCCTTTTCTTCTTCACCACTTAGATCATCCAAGAATTATTTTGGTCACTAAACCTCGGAACGGTGACAACTATGTCACTTGGATTTGTTCAATAAGTATAGCTCTCAATGCCAAAAATAAAATTGGTTTTATCAATGGAAGCATCCAAAAACCAGCATTGATGAAAATTCTCTCATGGAAAAGGTGCAACGACATGGTCTTATCTTGAATCCTCAATTCTATTGAACCTGATCTCGTCAATAGCGTGATTTATGTTGAGTCTACTGTTGAAGTTTGGGCTGATTTAAAGGAAAGATTTTCTCAAAATAATGCGCTCAGAATATTTCAAATTGAAAGAGACATTGCCTTACTACAACAAAGTTTTGTCTATTGCAGTCTATTTTACCAAATTAAAGGGCTTGTGGGATGAACTTTCTTCTTACAATGATCTTTTAATTTATACTTGTGGTGCCATGAAGAAAGTAGAGGAGCGAGAACAAAGAAGAAATGTAATGTAATTTCTTATGGGCCTGAATGAATCTTATTATGCTATTCAAGGTCAAATCCTTCTTATGCAGCCTCTTCCTATTGTTGGGAGAGTTTTTTTCTATGGTTCTAAATGAAGAGAAACATAGAGACTTGATTATCTCTAAAGAGGCCATGTTGGTAGACACACAAAAGAATCATTATGGGAATAATTTATCAAACAAAGGCGAAACAAATTTACAATGCAATAACTACAATGAGAATAATCATACCATTTATATATGCTACCACTTGCATGACTTTCCTCCTAGACACAAGAACCACAAAAGTAATGAGAAGAATAAAGGAAAGAGAGAATCCTTTGCAAATAATTCTCGGTCAAAGACTCCAAGTTTTACATATGAACAATATCAACAACTCTTTGCTCTCTTGAACAATGGTGATTCTCAGCCAAAGGTAAATGTTATAGGTCTAATCACACTCTCTTTTGCTCTTTAAGCTATATTGATTCTAAAACTTCTAGAAAATGGATCATTAATAGTGGTGTCATTGACCATATGGTTTCATCGTCTAAATTATTACTAGACACAAAAACTCCCTCATATTCATCTGTTAGATTACCCAAAGGATATAAAGTACAAAATACTTCAATTGGATCTGCAAAACTTAGTTCAAATCTTATTATGAAAGATGTCTTTTGTGTGCCTTCCTTTTGTATCAATCTATTATATGTTAGTAAGATGACTAGATCCTTAAATTGCTCGATCACTTTCTTTCCTGATTTTAGTCTTTTACAAGAGACTTGTCAACGAGAAAGATGGTTGGTTTGGGGAGGCAACATAATGGCCTTTATTACATCTCTTCCACACCATCCATTCCATTTGTTCCTAAAGTCAATAATTCATCTTCATAACATGATCTTTGGCATAAATGATTAGGTCACCCATCCATGCAACATATGAAGCATCTTGCTCAATTAGTTAGTGAAATTTCTATTTGTTCAAATGAAGTTTGTGATATTTGTCCTTTAGCCAAGCAAACAAGACCGCTTTTTGGTATAAGTTATATTTCTACTAATGAACTTTTTGAATTAATACATTGTGATATTTGAGACCTTTTCGAGTTATCTCTCATTTGGGTGCTTATTATATTTTAACCATCGTGGATGATTTTTCTAGGTATACATGAATATTTCTTATGCATTATAAGTTTGAGACATAGTCTTTGTTAAAATCTTTCTTTGCATATATTGAAACTCAATTTAATAAAAAATTAAAGTTTTCGAATGGATAGAGTGGGTGAGTTTTATTCAATGTAAAAAAATTTTTGATGACCATGGGATAATGTATGAAACTAGTGTTAGTTACACACCCCAATAAATAGTGTTGTTGAGTGAAAATATCGCCATATCTTGAGTGTGGCTAGAGCATTGAGGTTTCAATCACATCTACCACTAACCTTTTGAGGGGAAAGTATGATTCTGTTTACCTTATCAATCACATACCTACACCTATACTTTCTAAGAAAACACCATTTGAGATTCTCTATAGTAAACTACCCACTTATCATCATGTACGAGTGTTTGGATGTTTGTGTTTTGCCACCAATGTCAAACCAAATCATAAATTTGATCAGCGAGCTCGAAAATGTATTTTTGTCGGGTATCATATTGGTCAAAGACTTATACAGTGTATGACTTAGAGGCTAAACAAAAATTTTAAGTTGAGATATTATTTTTCATGAACACATATTCCCTTATTGTTCTACGAAAGAAAATGATGAAAATGACTCTTTGGTGCTACCTCTACCAATACATGATCATGCTACTTCCTTTGCAAAAGAAACATCTCATATTCCTGAATACTTAGAAAATTTAAATACCCTATCGTTCATGAAAGACCTACATCCAACCCCTTGATCTACGGTGCAGCGGCAGGGCTCCCATGCAGTCTCCTAAGCACCCGTGGTTTGATTCTTAGCTATGACACACTGTAGAAAATTTTTCTCTGATGGAATGACAAACCTGGGATGTTATGCTATTGGGTCGCCCACTACGAGCACTTCCGAATTTACCCTAATAGCTGATAAAAAACTTTCATGGGGTCAGACTAGTCATCCCCAAGATTAGTCGGCTCGACGAGCTGGATACTTGGTGCTAACTAAAAAAAATGAAAGACCCACATCCAATATGTCACCTCATATCGTTCAATCCAATGAACCTATATTACGAAAATCAGAACGTATTCGCCAACCATCAATTTGCTACGTGATTTCCATTGCTCTCAAACCAAGTTGCTTTCCCCAGCTCATCATCATCTTCAATGACAAAGTTAGGTAAGGACACTCGTTATCCTTTAGCATTTTTTTTATAAAAACTTATCTTCTTCTCATCGTGCCTTTGTTTCTCGTATCTCTAGTTTTGTGGAACCTAACACATTTGCGATCCTAAGTGGCGAGAAGTCATGAGTTTGAAAATTTAAGCATTAGAAGAAAATGGGACATGGACCCCTTACTTCTTTACCTGAAGGAAAAAAAGTCAATTGGTTGCAAGTGGTGTATAAAATCAAATACAAATCAAATGGATTCATTGAGCGTTACAAGGCGAGATGTCTCTAAAGGTTATACACAAGTTGAAGGGTTGAATTACAATGAAACTTTTGCACATGTTGCCAAGTTAGTTACAGTCTGTTGTCTATTTGCTATAGCTGCTGCTAGTGATTGGTCTCTCAATGAACTTGATGTTCAAAATGTTTTTCTCCATAGCGACCTTGATGAAGAAGTTTACATGCTTCTGCCACCCAGTTATAGCCGACAGGGGGAGAACATCGTTTGTTGACTAAACAAGTCATTCTACGGATTAAAGCAAGATTCACACAATTGGTATTCTAAATTTTCTATAGCTATTCATAAGGCCGAATATAAGCCGTCTATGGCAGATTATTTACTCTTTACACAAGCATGTGGGGACTCATTCAGAGTTGTATGAATTTATGTTGATGATATGATAATCACGGGAAATGATCCTAATGGCATTAAGGACTCTCAAATGCTTTCTTCATGAGCAATTTCAAATAAAAGACCTTGGAAAGTTAAAGTATTTTTTGGGAATAGAAGTAGCTACATCGAAACAAGGAATTTCTATATCATGACGAAAATACACATTGGATTTACTCAATGAGATGGGGCTCTAGGAGTTGCTCCAATCACTTTTCCCATGAAACAAAACTTAAAACTCACATATCCTTAAAGATAATATAGAAGGCTTGTTGGAAAACTTATTTATCTAACAATCACTCGTTCAGATATCACTTATTCAGTGCATCTTCTTAGTCTATTTATGCCCTATCCACGTAAACCTCATCTTGACGTAGTTGTTCTAGTTCTACGATATTTGAAGAGAACACCTAGACAAGGTATTTTTCTTTCAAGTAAAAATGATCTTAATTTGATTGGTTATTGTGATGATGATTGGGGAGGTTGTCCCACTACAAGAAGATCAGTTTCTGAATATTGTGTTTTTCTTGACTCCTCTCTTATTTCTTAATGGAAGAAAAAGAAACAAACAATTGTTTCTCATTCCTCAGCAGAGGCAGAATATAGAGCAATAACAACAGTTACATGTGAGTTAACTTGGTTAAGATACTTCTTACCGGACTTACAAATCAATAATTTAGGTCTTATCATATTGCACTATGATAACAAAGTAGCATTACTTATTGCGGTGATTTGAACAGACAAAACATATTGAAATGGAACGTGATGTGGTTAGGGAAAGAATTCGATTAAGTCAAATTTCTACAACCTTTACGCCGTCACATGCTCAAATTGCGATGAATTAAACAAACAAAACATATTGAAATGGAATGTGATGTGGTTAGGGAAAGAATTCGATTGAGTCAAATTTCTACTACCTTTATGCCATCACATGCTCAAATTGGGAGTATCTTAACTAAACCAGTTGGAAAGTCGCTCTTTCAATCTCATTTGCGCAAGTTGGGCACTTCAAATATTCATGTGATGCAAAAGGTGATAACGCTCACCTCAGGCGCCCCTCCACTGCCCACTCCAAGGCCTTGTGAAATGGAGGTAATCATGGTATTGAGAGGCCTCCTAAGTAAGAGGAACTTATTCTCTAAGAGAATGAATCCCAAGGGATTTGAACCTTGCTCCTGTGATACAATTCTACCACCCGAGTGTCAACTCAACTACGTTCGTGGAGGCTACTTCAAATATGCATGCTCCAATTTGAAAGGGAGTGTTGGAATATGCTAAATGTTATTTTGGGAGTTACATTGGAATCTAAGCATTATTTTGGAAAGATATTAATTTTTACTGCCAACTTACTAACTTTTATATATATATATATATAGAGAGAGAGAGAGAGAGAGAGAGAGAGAGAGAGAGAGAGAGAGAGAGAGGGGTCTTGAACACAATAACAACATATGAAAGACATTTTTCCATAAATCTCTTATCTTTTTATTTCTCTACATTTTCTTATCTCTGTATTTCTTTACAAGACTGGAGAACATAGAAAGTGAGAGAGCCAGTGAGAACTGGGATTACCTGGAATCCATTGGTATTCAAAAGAGGAAGCTTCCTTATGGTGCCCCAAGATCCTCATTTTGAACCTGAATCAGAAACTTGTTCGTTCTTTCCAGTGCCTTGCAACCTTTGGATCAAAGCCTGGTGAAGTGGCCTCAACCAACACCAAATTTCCTGGCATTCTCTCTCACAGTGTTGAGCAGAAACTATGTCCTCTGTTAGCTTTCTTCCAAGCTCTAGGCATTTCAGAGAAACAACTGGGTAAGATGCTCTTGCTGAATTCAAGGTTCATTAGCTACAGTGAAATGAAATTGACTCAGATTATTGATTTCCTTGCAATCATCGGCCTCAATAAGGAGGGGTTGATTGCTAAAACTTCAGCAAAAAATCCATTCTTACTGGGTTACAGCGTTGAGAAACGGCTTTGGCCAACAACAGAATTTCTCGAGTCAATAGGTTTAGATGAACTAAGTTTGCAAAGGGTAGTTTGCTATTTTCCTGATGTATTTTGTAGGGATGTAGATAGGGTCCTCAGACCGAACTTAGCATTTTTGAAAAGGTGTGGCTTTGACAATAGGCAAATTGCAAATTTGGTTTCTGGATATCCTTCTGTTCTGATCAAAAGTGTCAGAAATCCCTGGAACCCAAAATGAGATTTTTGGTTGAAGAAATGGGAAGAGAAATCAATGAGATAGCTAATTATCCAGAGTTCTTTCGACATGTAAAAAAGAAGAGCCTGGAGTTTCTGCAAAAAGTTTTGAAGCAAAAAAATATACAATGCAGTTTAAGTGAATTGCTTAACCGCAACCAGAAGAAATCCTTTGCTAAGTATGGATTAGTTGTAGAATTCTCTTGATTTTGTTTCTTCATTCTCTTACCCTAGCTTAGTTTCAATTGCTATCTAGAGAGCCAAGTGGTTGATTTCCCAGGCTGTAAGATCATGTTTCCAAAGTTAAGAGATAATGTTGTTACTTTTAACCTATTTCTTCTGTGCTTGGTTAGCACTATTGAGCATGAGTTGTGTCCAAAATGACCAATTGCTCTTATTGTTCCTGATAGTTTGAAATAATCAATCAGTCAATCATAAGTTTGAATGTTTTATAATCTCCTGTTTTCATGCTGTTTATGTGCATCCTGCCATTCCTTTTTCCTTCTTGCTATTTGATTGTACAATTCCTCTATCCAAAAGATAACACACATTTATTCGAGTTGTGAATTCATAGTTGGATATGGTGCTAAGATGCATTTATCTCAATTATTTTGGGTCGGCTACATGAATCTTATTTCTTCATTAAACTAAATACAAGGCTATGTTGCTAACCATATTCAATTTAATTAAACTTTTGTTATGATATTGACTACTGTTTCCTCTAGTCTTTCTTTACCCCTTACACCTTCTATTCTACTGCACTCAATTCTGTTTCTTTGTGCTTCTAGTTATTTGGATTGGTAACAATTCAAAATAATAAGACAGCTTAAGATTTGGTGTTTGCTCAATTTGTTAACTGTTGTATGGAAGTTTTCGGAAGTGGATCGCCTATCATACATAGGCTTTTTTTCTCCCTTTGTTAAGTCAGTTAGGTGGAAAATAGGTTATAAATGCTTTCATTTTTCATGGTTGTTTACGGAATTCAGTGAAATTGTTGGTTCGATGTTTGAGCACCTTGTTCACAGCATGAAGTAGACAAATGACTTCTGCATGAATCCGACTACCATGAAATGTATATATAATGATTGAGAATGCGATGTTGCATTAGTTATTATGGATTGAAGTTCTTGCTTTTAGGAAGAATAAACATGAAGTATCAGTTGTGGCATCCATGTGAATAATTACTCACATTATCAATCCATGTTTATGTAGGCTGAAACTGATAAGATTAGTCAAACGTTCAACAACTGCAAGCTCAAGTTCACATTGTGAATCCATGTTTTTTCTCAATAAGTTGCCTCAAGGTCATCAATTAGTCACACAAGGGCATCGATGACCGAGTATCTATGTATTTCATGAGAAAGCCACAAAGTAGTCTCGAATCATTCCGGGATCAATGTGAGTATTCTGAGAGTAGATGTTCTTCTAAATGTAGATTGTCTTAATGTTTGTTTAAAGTTGCAAACTTCAAACTCAAATCAGCTCTAAAAAAGTTAGAGCAGAATTAGTTTGGTAAAAGACTTGAATATCTGATATCAATTAAAAAAACAAATGATGGCTCATGTTGGTGGTTTGCTTTCTTGTAATATTCATGTTAAGACTGCCTTTTGCTGTGAACAAAAACTTTTGTGAGTTTGTTTGTTGTTCCAGCAAGGAGGCAGGAGCAATTGGTAAACATCATTTCATGCTCGTACTTGGTCGGATTCTGCGATCATGCTGTTGGGAGATGATAATGTTTGATGCTGTTGTTGATGTGTACTTGTGAGACCTGTCAGCCTTTGAATTGCTTCTGGCAGACTCATGAACAGAGCTTGAATGTAAGAGAGACCTGTTATTGTGTGTGTTGTATTACTTTTATCTAAATAAATGGACTAAGTGACTTCATATCACTTTCACGCATGAATTATGAGGATTTGACATCACCACGATCTGTTTACTTAAGGTAGGACCGTAAGAGTTTTATTTCACTATCTAGATCTTGAAAGATAACTTTATATTATCAATGATTGTGAATCATATTTTGTGACATAATACGTACAAAAAAACTTTTAATCTTGTGAAAAAGAAATTAAGGGGAGAAGATAAAGATCGGTATATAAGTATTAAAAAGATATCATTGTGATCAATTAATAGATTCAGTTAATAAAAGATTTGTTAAATCTATGTTGAATGAACTCACTAGAGTGCCGCATGACTGCCCAAATCATATTCAATAATTTCCCAAGGGCTCATTCAAATTTTTAAAATACTTTTTTCTTTAAAAATATAAAATAATAATAAAAAATAGTGTAACGGAATTACGATCAGCAGCTGTGACCGGCACAACTAGTGATCAACTATGAGTCATATGAGACCGGCTTGGTCGGGCAATTTCACGGCTTGAGATCATGATCAACTTGGCTGTGATCGACAGTTGTCATTTCATGATTAGAAACGGAGCTATGTTTCTAAGAATCTTCTTGCGAGGGGATTAAGATTTGTTCAGTACAAACGGAGCTATGTTTTTCCAGACAGGTGGCGGATATCAAGTCCATTGAGATTAGGTGGCGGATATAAAGTAAGATGGGAAATTAATCGCGCGTGTGGACATCGACAGGTGGCGGATATCAAGTCGATTGAGATTCTTTTTTCCACCCGTCTCGATTCAGAAGAATAAATGTCCGAATTAAATCCCAAACTAATGCGTCAAAATCAACAAAATAAAGTTGCAAATAATTGAGTGCGAAATGATCATGTCATTCAAACGAAAAATGATGAACGGATGGTACTTGTCGGCATCAGCAGCAACCGGCGGTCGGGATGGATCCGTTTGCCGCCCCGCCCGTCCGTCGATCGACGACGACAGATTAGGCGTGGATCGACGACGACAGATTAGGCGTCAACGACGAGTCTTATCGCGCCCAAGTGGCGACAGCGCCATGGCCGTGCAATTTCTTTTATCGTCCAGCTCTCGCTCCTTTGGTCGTGTGTTTCCTCGCGTTGGGAATTTTCTTATGTATGATTCGAAGAAGACGTTACGAGTTTATTCACAGGAAATTAACTGGACTTATATGACCGAATTTCTATTGAAATCGAGTTCTGAAGAGAAAGATGCTGAGCTGCTGTCCTCCGCTTCCCCCCGCCGGGTCGATCATGTAGAACGACTCCGAGTCTGCTGAGCCGATGACTCGCTCGAAGCTGGCCCTCAGGTATAGCAGCTCCCCTGACTCGCCGGAGGCGGCGGGGGAAGGCAGAACCCCGGTGCCGGCCGAGACCGAGCGCATCATCCTGAACACCTCCGCGTCGGACTCTGTCGCCCGCCTCCGGATCGCGAACCCCACCTTCCGCCCGTTGCAGTACATCGTCCATACCGGCGCACAGAGCAGCGGTCCGCGGCCGTCGCCGCCGCCCTCCAGTGCGACGCGCAGCAGGCCATGCTGCATCTCCCGCGCGAGGTACGCCGTGGGCACCGTGAACTCCATCAGCAGAAGCGGCGGGGAGGAGGCGGCGGCGGGATGGTCGTGGACGCAGAACCGGACGCGGCCGCGGCGGTGGCCGAAGAAGGTGCCGGTGACGGTGGTAGTGGCAGCGGCGGAGGCAGGAGCGGAAGTGATTATACTATTGGTAGTGGAGTTGTTGTCTGATTCGGAGTCGTCGGACGACGTGTTGGAGATGGGGAAGCCGGCGCAGCAGGGGACGACGCGCTCGATGAGGCTGCGGAAGGAGCGACGGCCGAAGCGGACATCCTTGGTGCAGTCGACGTCGGTGGCGGTGTCGATGATGTAGAGGCCGGTGCCTCGATGGCTACCCAAGTCGATCATCGTCCTCATGAACTCGTGTTTAGCTAATGTGGAAACGGCGGAAGACGGGAGTGGCCAAGAGAGCAAGAGGGTTGTGGGTTTAAATAGGGAGACGAGAGAGAAAGGTCATTTCATCATTCGGTTGTTAAGGGTGTGTAATATTCTGCTCAAAATTTTTTAAAATAAAAATAAATCAAAATGATAATATATATAGCGGTAATTTTTTAAAGGTCGCACTTAAGTTTGGGATGATAATATATATATATCTTTCTTATTTTATTCCTTTATCAAAGTTGATTTTTTTTTCTATTCATAATAATTTTTCTTTCTTCTCTTTTTTTATTAAATTAAATTAAAATTTTCTCTTTCTTTTACATGTATACAACAATCATTGTGATATATTTTTAAAAATCAATACTACATCTTAATTATACTAGCACCGCTGAAGTGTTAGTATTTAAAAATCAATACCACAGTAGTATTGATGTATTAAATTATGATATTAATTTTTTAAAAATAATAAAAAAGAATATATTTAGACTCCAGAATACTACAAAAATTCAAAGGAGTTAGAGTAAGTCCAATCGGAGCTCTCTATGTCTATCAATGAATTTTGACCGAAACTCATTGATAAACTTCGGAGATTTAAATTTTTGAAAAGTTAACATATAATGAAAGAGGGTAATGCAGTGAACATATTTATGGTATTCATGTTTAGTTCTGGCATTCTTACGATAAGTTATGTATATATGTCAATTGTCTTAAAGTCATAAATTTTAAAAACCTTCTTATCACTGTTATTAATGACTTCAAACTGATATCTCTGGGCACATATAGACTTCGGACCATTTCAGAAAATTATAGCACTTGGAATTGATTCAATCAGAGCTCTCTAAGTTCATCAATAGATTTTGACCGAAATCATTGATGGACCCAAAAAAATTTAAACGATATTTTTTTAGCTTAAAATTGGGCTGTTATGAGCCTCACCCGATAACAAATATAAATCTCCAATCGAGTTTCAATTCAAAAAAAAACATGCCTCATTTTGATACTCGAATCAAAAATTATGACCTCCGGAAATAGATAATTGACACGTACATACATATAACTTATCGTAAGGATCTCAAAATCATGCATGAACACCATAAATATTTTTACTATACTATCATCTTTCATTATATGTCAACTTTTCAGAAATCCAAATATCTTAAGTCCACCAATAGATTTCGGTCAAAATTCATTAATGGATCTAAAAATTTTTGATCGGACTCATTCCAAGTGCTATAGATTTTTTGAAATGCCCCGGAGTATATATGTACCTAGAGATATCGACTTGAAATCATTAGCAGTAGTGATCGAAAGGTTTTCAAAGTTTGTGAGTTTAAAATAATTAACAAATACACATAACTTACCATAAGAATGTCAAAACTAGGCATGAACATTATAAATACATTTACTATATTATCCTCTTCTATTACATGTCAATTTTTCAAAAAAAATCAATCTCCTAGATCTATCAATGAGTTTCGGTTAAAATTCATTGATAGACCTGGAGAGCTCCAATTTGACTCACTCTAATTCTTATAGATTTTTGCAGTGTTCTGGAGTCCAAACATGTCATTCTTTACTATTTTTAAAAAATCAATATCATAACTTAACACATCAACATCACAACGGTGTTGGTATAATTAAGTTGTGTTCTTTTTTAAAAATTAATATCATAATGATTGTTGCATCCATATAAAGAAAAAAAAATTAATTTAAGAGGGAAAAAAAAATAAGAAGAGAGGAAAGTTATTAATGCAAAAGAGAGATAAAAAATAAGAAAAAATTGTGCTTTTTTTTGGCATTCTCAAACTTTAGGATTGTCGTGTGTGTGTATATATATATATATATGTTGGGAATTCTATACGACAAAATTAAATCGCAGCGGAAAAATAGGATTCCTTTCGTGATCCATGCGAAAAATTCATACAAGTTAAATCTATAAAATAAGGTCCTATCTAATAGGGTATACCTTCG
>JBBUKS010000065.1:7224926-7235258 GCA_038050645.1 Hedychium gardnerianum
TTCTGAAAATATGTTAGAATCCCTATAAGAATGTAAGCATAGAAAATAAAGAGATGAATATACATTAGGGACATTAATTAGCATCATAATGACACTAAAACTCTGAAACCATTATCCCTAAACTCTTCCCTCTCAACCACCTCATCCCCTCTCACAACCAACTCTCTCTTACTCTCTCTCCCCCTCTCTTTTCTTCTCTCTAAGGCTCTTTCTCATACTCTCTGTCTCTGATTCACAAGCTTCCAAACTTCGATTGTCTTGATAACTTTCTTTGTAATCTCAACTAGTGCTTAATCAATAGTCTTTTATGTTATTGATGATGTAATCGTGCACTTGCAGTTTCATAACAAGTGTCTATTTATTGGTTACCCTAAGGAAACTAGGGGTTATCAATTCTATCATCCATAGGAACAAAAGGTGTTTGCTTCAAGGTATGTTGTGTTCTTGGAGAAAGTGAGTTTCTCTTATAGGAAAATAGTGAGAGTGAGTTTGAACTTAGGATAGTTCAAGAGACTCTAATAGACACCGAAGAGATGCCTAATGAAGAACTATAGCTAATTACTCATAATGATGAGGTAATGACTGAACTAGTTAATGCACCACCTCTTCATAGATCTAGTAGGACACGTCGAATTCCCGAGATATATGAATTTCTCATAAGTGAATTAAAAAACATGTTGCTCATTGAGAATGAGGAGTCTACTAATTAAGAAGAAGTTCTGAAAAGTTCAAAAAGGGATTCATAGTTAAAACAAAGTTTGAAACTTGGTGGGCCCACCCGAAGGTATAACACCTATTGGGTGTAAGTGGGTTTTCAAGAAGAAGACCAATATGGATGGTAATTTGATTACCTACAAATCAAAATTGGTGGCAAAGGGCTATCATAAAAAATATTGTATTGACTATGATGAAACTTTCTCACCAGTAGCTATGCTTAAATTTATTCGGATACTTCTGGCCATAGCAGCTTATTATGATAATGAGATATGATAGATGGATGTGAAAACAATTTTCCTAAATGGAAATTTGTCCGAAGATGTGTATATGATACAACCTGAGAGTTTCACATCTATTAAAAAAAATAAAGTATTCAAACTTCAACAATCCATTTGTGGACTAAAG
Source organism: Hedychium gardnerianum (assembly GCA_038050645.1). Lineage (NCBI taxonomy): Eukaryota > Viridiplantae > Streptophyta > Magnoliopsida > Zingiberales > Zingiberaceae > Hedychium > Hedychium gardnerianum. The sequence goes on from JBBUKS010000065.1 coordinate 7,226,049, forward strand.
CAAGCATTTAGGAATTGGAACATCCGTTTTGATGAGGTAATTAAAGAGTTTGATTTCTCACAAAATTCAGATGAACCTTGTGTGTACATGAAGGTTAGTGGGAATGCGATTGTGTTTCTAGTGTTATATGTTGATGACATATTGCTCATAGGAAATGATGTGTATGTTCTATAGTTAGTTAAAGTTTTGTTGTCCAAAACATTCTCCATGAAAGACATGGAAGAAGCAACATATATCCTTGGGATTAAGATCTATTGAGATAGATTGAAACGGTTGCTTGGTCTTTTGTTACATACATAGATAAAGTTCTAAAATGATTTAGCATGAATGAATCCAATAAAGGTTTTTTCTCATGAGACATGGGATTCACCTTTCGAAGTCTATGTGCCCGAGCACACAAAATGAGAGGATTCGCATGAGTCATATTCCATATGCGTCAGCTATAGGATCAATCATGTATGTTTTATTATGTAATAGGCTTGATGTATCGTAAGCTCTGAGTGTCATGAACATATACCAGTCGGATCTAGGAATGGATCATTGGGTGACTGTCAAGCCAATCCTTAAGTACTTAAGAAGAACTAAGGATTTATTCTTGGTATATGGAGGAGGTGATATGGTTATACGCAGGTATACTGATGTCATTTTCCAGATGGATAAGGATGACTCCAAGCCCCAGTCTGGATACATATTCACCTTAAATAAAGGCGCAATAAGTTGAAAAAGTTTCAAACAAGAAATCATTGCTGATTCTACCATTGAGACGGAATACATTGCAACTTCTGAAGCAATAAAGGAAATGATTTGGATCAAGAAGTTCATCACTGAACTTGGAGTAGTTATGAGCATTGTTGAAGCATTACCAGTTTACTACAACAACAATGACGTCATTGCTCAGGCCAAGGAACCAAGGTATCATCAATGATCTAAACATGTGTTTCTTCGTTATCACTTGATCAGGAAGATCATAAGTAGGAAAGCAATATAAATTGAGAAAATACCCATCGAAAATAACCTAGTGGATTCTTTGACAAAGGTTCTACCACAAAGTAAGTTTGAGAGTCATGTAGAAGCCTGTGGTATTAGATACCAAGGCGATTGACATCAGGTCAAGTGAGAGTATGTTATATTTGAGAGGTGAACAGAGACAATTGCCTTAGATATTGTATTATTTATTGGATAAATAAAATTTTCTATTTGAGTGTCCATTCTCTATGTATATGATTTGATCTTAAACTCAATTATTAAAGTCCACAATATAGTGCATAGAATGAGATAAGTTGTGATTGGATCACAATTAGTAGGTATCTCATCATGTGTAATAATGTACGTATTGAAATCTTCCCTAGTCGATAAATTGATAAGATTGGACATCATCTATTATGTGAGACTAACATATGTTATACTCCTTGTTATATCTAAGCAGCTGATACTCGCTGGATGAAAATATTGGGATGTTGAGAGTTAACATATGAATGTTAGTTAAGGGTAACTAGTTCATTGGATATGACCTGCTATGAGACTTCATGTGGTTCTTTATATGTCGATAAAGATCATATTGCAACTTGAGTGCAAGTTTACTTCGACTTGAGGTATTCAAGTCACCTTGGTCAGGGATGCTTATACTTTGATATCTTAACTGTGCATTTCTAAGGGATGTAGTTGCGAGATGATTGGGTATAAGTCAATATTCACGAAGGTGTTTAGATAGCCCACAGAGTATTTATCACTCCTTTTATAAGGAGACATATACCCTATGACCTCTTTTTAGGATTATTACTCGTAAGTCTTTGGCCTAAGCAAAACATGTCAAGAGGATGGTCTTCTTAGACATGTGGTTGAGTAATTTGAATCCATAGGACAATGAACTATTATTTAGGCTAGGTGTGACATAGTCAGCCTAGTGACGACAAACACATAGACCATGTTGTGATCCAAGTGGGTATAAGATGCATGAAAGGAATAGAAACACTAATTATTATAGCAGTTAAAGGGTTCAGAATTCATTCTAAAATCATTATAATTTTTTGGTCAATTGGGGGTCATGATGTACTACTAGGTATCACTCATGATCTTTTCATAATTAATGGTTAATTATAAATGACCAACATAACCTGGAACTGATTGGGTCATATGCATTACGATTTTTTTCTTTAAAATGTAAAATGAGTTGGAGAATGTGATTCTCAAAGAGTCAAAAAGAGAGAGAAAGAGATTAAGTTTGGTTGGACCAGGCAAAGAGCAAATATGAAAATTATTTACTGAATCAGGAGAAGAATAAACCACACCTATTAGAGACAAGTTGATTTTATATAAATTTATATGACTGAATTAGTTTTATATAAATTTATATGACTAAGTTGGTTTTATATAAATTTATATGACCGGATTAGTTTTATATAAATGTATATGACAAAGTTGGTTTTATATAAATTTACATGATTGGATTAGTTTTATATAAATTTATATAACCAAGTTGATTTTATATAAACCTATATGATCGAATTAGTTTTATATAAATTTATATGACCGAGTTGGTTTTATATAAATTTATATGATTAGATTAGTTTTATATAAATTTATATAACTAGGTTTGAGCTTATGAAGATAAATATATAATACCTCTTTACGAAGAAAGAAAAATTGAGATTCCTCCTATCTCTCCTAAGGTTGGTGTCGCGCACCTCTCATTGGTGTCACCTACTCCCGTGTGTCGTTGTCCAAGCCTCTTGCCGTCGGCCACCCTAGTGGCTGAACCTCTTGGAGCATTGACCATCTGTTGGCCACCACCCAATCTGAGATGCCAAGCCTTCCTTTGTCGCCGGCCACTTCCCTCTTCTTCTTCCTCAAGATTCAATTCAAGGAGAAAGAACACTTGGATGCTACCGATCTCTCTCTCTTCTTTGTGCCATCTCCACGCTTGTCTAGTACCGATCGGAGACACTTGTTGCTCGAGGAGTTGTCTTGAAGAAACTCGGCGTGGATACTAATAAAGGCTATACTTGTGATGCTAGCTAAATCCTCTCTATAAAGTTCGATTACAAACTCGAAGGTATAATCTTTAGATCTATATTATGTCTTACACATCATGATCTTGTCGTGTTTTTGGAATGTGCAAAAATTTTGAAATTGTTTCACTTCCGCTATGTATGTTTTATCGAAAACATGTGTGTTTTTCTTGAATAAATTCCAACATGAGTATGATAAAATATTTTAAGTTACTCACACTTACTTGACTAGATGGTCCATCTCTCAGCTGACCCATCTAGTATGAGTTGCAAAACTACAACTCCCAACTGACTTCACTTGGACTTGTTTGCCAAGCCTTTAACTCCTAGCTGACTCCACTTGGACTTGTTTGCCAAGCCTTCAACTCCGAGATGACTCCACTTGGACTTGATCCACCTAGTTCCCAACTAGAACTTTCTTGCTTGGTTCCCAACCAAGACTTTGCTCCTACCTGATAACAATCAGGGCTTTAGTTGTTGATGTGTGCAAACTATAAGTGCACGGTTGTTGTCAAATAATAAAAAAATATCAATCCACAAGGACTATAAAACAAAGTACTAATTGAATTCGCAAAATAAGTTATTTAGAAGATCGCAAGGTATGAGAATTCATACAAACGAGAACAAGTCAAACTCAAGCAAAAGTCAAGGAAGAAATCTGGAATTGGAGAAATGATCCCAGGACTTCGGTTTCACCATAATAACTATCAATACCATAATCTATATTCAGATGCCCTATTCTCAATATTCATTCTCATGTAGGTTGGTCTATCCCAAAATACCAATATGAACTTTTGGGACTATACCGACGTATCCACCTAAGAGGTGACATTGTGGAAGAACTGCTTTCTTAAGGAGGCTCCTATCATGATGCCCCACGATTCTTGAGTTGTCTTCTTTGACTTGGTGATGTCGTATCGAGGTGAACTCATTAAGCTCCATGATATTCAATGGTTCCTTGTGGTGTTCCGGACTATTTTCGCGACTGACTCCCCATGTCTCGGTTATTTATGGGTCAAAAATTTGGGTTCACCTTTCAGTCTTTCCTCACATCTCTTGGGATACGAAGTCGCACATTTAGCGTCAAAATTGTGTATACACAGTAAAGTTGGACCATGGATAAACAAATCACAAAATAGAGAAACACAAACATAAATAGTAATAGTAATACAAGTATCAACATGTCATGGGCTACTCCCTCATCCTAGAATCAAAGAGAACTACTCCATAGAGATAGAGTTGCAACCGAAAGACATGAAATTAAGTATCTACAATCTCAAAATAGTAAGAAGAGAGAAGAGAAAGCTTAGTCAATTGGTGCCGGTGTCTTCGGAAGAAACTCCAAGCTCCAAAGATGAACAGATCGCTTCAACGACTCCTTAGAACGACAACTCTAGGGTTCTTTGTGACAAGGAAAACCCTCCTCCCAAAATTTGGAGCCTTCAAGGGTTTTTTTATAGCCCTTCCAACTGTTAAAAATGGTTGAAAACAATCCAGCTGTCGGGGTAGATTTGTCGTGCCACGGTCGTGCTTCTCTTGGTGGCTGGGTCAGGGGTTAGACATGGCCATGCAACGGGGAACAACTTGGTTGTGTCCGGCCCGGTGGAGGAAGGCACAGTCATGTTAGGGGGCACGACTGGGGTGTGTTAGGTTCGGATCTGGGAGGCACGATCGTGCCAAGAGGCATGGATCAATTCAAATTTAATCAAAGATGATATTAATTTTTTAAAATCAGAAAAATATTCTTTAAAATTTAAATCTGAAAAATAATTTTTAAAATTTAAAAATCCAAAAAGGAAGTTTTTAAAACCTAAGAACTTCAACAATCAAATTTAAAAATAAGAATTCAAATTTTAAAGAAAATAAGCTTTCAACTTCCAAAAATAAGAATTTTTAAAATTCAGAAAAGAAGTTTTCAACTTTTAAAAATAAGAAAAATTCAAGTTTCAAATTTAAAAATCAGAGAAATTTGAATTTAAATTATAAAAATTATAAAAACCAGTTTTCAAAAATTATAAGTTCGAAAAATAAATTTTTTAAGGTTCAAAATTTAAAAGGTAAGTTTTAAACTTAAAAAATACAAGTTTTAGAAAATTTGAAAAACAAAATAATATTTTACAAAATAAAATTGATAAATTAGGAAAGATAATTTATAATCTATCTAAAACTTAAAGTTTAGACTTGGGTTACAAGTCTAAAAGAAATCAAAATCTTAAAATTCATAAATCAAGTTACAATCAAGTACTATTGAATTAAGCAACAATCAATAAAATTTCACTTGATAAAATAACAAACCTTAATAATTAAAATGTGTCAAAGTGGGTTGACACATTCGAGGTTAATATGAAATGTATTAAATCAAGAATTTGATACATTAATAGACATCGATATCTTAAGTGCTTGATTGTTATGACTTGCTTAATATGGTATACATGTCTAACTTGCCATGCTCATGCATACTTTAATTAATTTCAATATGTCATGTCTCACATGCCATGCATTCTATCAATGTTTTTAATTGCTTTTCTTAGAATGGATAGATAGGGTAAATATAAAACAAAGGAGTTAAATCTTGCCCAACATTATCAGAGAGGGTTGAGATGATAGTAGACAAAGGAAGCTTTATTAATTAATGTCTAAGATGAATCATGAGCATTCTACCTAGTGCAATCAACTTTATAGATCTTGCTAAAGCTACCTCAGTCCAATTTGGGTTAGTTGGACCAAGACTTAGTATTAAGTTCCTTAGATTGGATGTTTTGGAAAAGTTTTATCTTAGTCGTGTTGTTATTTTAATGATGTTCATTGTGACTCACCATAGTCTAGAAGCTTATTCTAAAAATACTGGTTTGTAGACCCAAAGTTAAGTTTGAATCCAACACAATATCAAACTTCCTTAGACAAATAACTTAATCAAATTAAAATTAGAGAACTCATTTCACAAAACATATAAGGCTACTATGTTTGTGTGTATTGAGACACATAGAATGAGTGAGATGTTAGGAAAACTTAAATTGAAAAGGCTTTAGAAAATCTAAGGAATATTTTATTAAAAAATAATTTTAAAATAGTGATTCACATAATGATGTTTAATGATATGTTATGTTTGATTGAGTGTATATATATATATATATATATTATACACCTTTGAAATGATTGTTGTTCACCGACACTTAGCTTCTACATTCTTAGGTCAACCATAACACACCCAAATCTCTAAGACATATAGGATGTCTTCCTTGTGGTTAACAAGGATGTCCCAAGGGGAAGTAAGATTAAGGGGGAGGCTCTCTTGAAAAACCAATATTTAAAAAGAATTTTGTTTTTGTTGGTGCAATCATCCTCGGGTCAAGGTTGACCAAGTTGACCAAGCTCGGGTTGACTTGAGTTTAGATTTTGATGTTTGATCAATATGTTAGTAAGAGGTCAAGTAGGTCAATGTTGACCAGATACTTAATGATGTCAGAAGTCTAATGGAAAGTTAGCAAAGGAAAGTCCAAGTGGCTCAGGGAGGACAAGACTCTTAGTGATCAGAAGTACAATAGGAAGTTAACAAAGGAAAGTCCAAGTAGGTCAAGGAGAACCAAACACTTGGTGATCGAAAGTCCAAACTGGAGGTTAGGCAAGGAAAAGTCCTGATTGAAGGTTAGGCAAGAGAAAGTTCTAACGGGAGGTTAGACAGGTGAGAAGTCTACTGAGTGAAAGTCCTAACTAGAGATTAGACAAGATAAAGTCCTAACTGGAGGTTAGGCAAGGGAAAATCCTAACTAGAGGTTAGGCAGGTGAGAAGTCTACCAAGTGACTAGTCCTAATTGGAGGTTAGACAAGGGAAAGTCCTAACTGGAGGTTAGGAAAAGGAAAGTCCAAATGTGTCAAGGAGGACCAGATACTTGGCATGAGTGAGGAAGTTCTAGCAGGTCAAGGGTGACCTGATGTTAGGCAACGATAAAGTCATGGTAGGTCAAAATTAACCAAATACTAGGCAATAAGGAAGTACCAACAGGTCAAGGTTGACTATATATTGGGCAACGAGAAGTCCCAACAAGTCATGAATGACTAGATATTAGGCAGAGGAAGTCCTGGTAGGTTGAGGTCAACTAGATATCAGGCAAGACTCGAATTCAGACTTGAAAATGCTGAATTTAGGGTTACCAATCGTGTCAATCGATTGATAAACCCTAAATATGAAATCTAGATTTTAGATTTGGGCAACCAATTGGTGCCAATCGATTGGCAGAGGTTTTCTCGCAAATAGAAGGTTGGACAATCAATTGACCTAAGTTTTGCGAGAGAACAAAAGCTTGATAAATCGATTGGCTGATTAATTCAGCATAAGCCAATCAATTGGCAGTGCTCCTCCTCGAACAGAAGGCCTTGGAATCGATTGGGGGCTAAGTCAATCGATTGACCCAATCGATTGGGCAATTTTCTCGAGTGAACAGAATACCTTCGAATAGATTGGAGCAATCGATTAGGGGCTAAGCCAATCAATTAGGTTGTTTTCTCAAGTGAACAGAAAGCTTCTGAATTGATTGACTCAATCGATTGAAAGCTGACAATTGGCGAAAAAAGAGCCATTATGCAGGTTTGAATGGTCGAATTTGATGTGACAATCAATTGGGGGTAAGTCCAATCGATTGGCTGACAAAAATCAGCCTAAACAATAGTGCTATAAAGTGGTTTGAGCTTGGAGAAGAAGGTGCCGGTCCTTGGTGATTTTGAAGCGAAGTGCTGCTGCATTTTTGATTCAACAAGAGGTATTTCCAAGCAAGAAAAGAGCAAGCAAAGTAGTGTTCCTATTTGTAAAGTTGTTTTCGATTTCCTTTGTAATCTTGTTTGCATTTCTTGTTGGTATTCTTTGTAATATGCTTGTAAGAGGTTTCTCCACCTCTGAAAAGTTTTCGAGAAGGAGAGAGTTCATAGTGGAGCTGTGATTGTTGGTGTGGACCCTTGGATCAGTCACCTCAAGGAGGTGGATACCAAGTAAATCAAGGTGTAGTACATGTGGCGTCCAAGTTTGAAGTGAAGTTCTGTTGCGCATTCAACAATGAGCACAAAGCAACTCCGAGAAGCGATCGAAGCTATTCACCCCCTCTAGCTTGCAAGTGTCCTAACAAGTGGTATTAGAGTGAGGTTGCTCTTCATCGGACTAACCCTTAGAAGAATCTTGAGCTTGAGGCAGAAGAAGAAGTTGAAAATTTAAGCCCTAAATTTCAACAAGTCAAAGGTCAAATCATTGAAGGAGCTCAACTTCAAAATGGAATTCCGAGATGGATTCTGATATGATATCTGAGCACCATTGCCTGGCGAATTAGGAGGCTTCGATCTTTGGAAATTAAGAATGGAGAATTTCTTGATGATGGATATAGAGTAATGGTTTACTCTAATGGAGGGATTTGAAGCTCCAAACCTCTCCGGAAGCGCAAATGGAATGAGGAACAAATCCAAAAATCTGAGGAAAATGAAAAGGTAATGAAATTATTGGTTAATACTTTTCCTAATGAGATTTTGTGTAAGATAAACATATATCAAGATGTCAAGGAATTATGGAGCAAATTGGTCAAGCTTCATGAGCATCCCTCCTCAATGCCAAGCAAAGATAAATTCAAAGAGGGAGACTCTTTGAATCAAGAGCTTGAGGATTCGGAGGTTGAGAGATGCTCAACATCCAAGGATGAAGATGAAGAAGAATCTACCTCAAGGATTGATGGGGATAGGTCATTGACACCGAAACAAGAGGAACTCACCATTTCCAAAAGTGACAAGGAAGAAGCATGTGCCACCTCCCCAAGTCAAGAGATCCAAAATCATGAAGGTATATCAATTTCATGCATTAAAAATAAAAATCACATCATATGCTTTGAGTGTAGGGAGAAGGGACATTATAAGAGCAAGTGTCCAAAATTGGTCAACAAGAAGACCCAAATGACACCCAATATGAAAGAGAAGCCAAAGAAGGCCGGAACCTTGATAAAATAAAGGGCAAAGAGCATATTATGTGCTTCTTGTGCAATCAAAAGGGTCATTATCAAAATCAATGTCCAAAGAGAAGACTTTCAAGTAAAAACAAAGGAGGAATTTCAAATCAAGGGGGAGTTTCTAAAAAAAACCATAATGCAATTGTTTTATATCATGATAAACATGTTAGAAATAGATTTTATCATCTTGGTGCAAATTACCATGAAAATAGAAACTTTCATGA
>JBBUKS010000065.1:7258898-7276189 GCA_038050645.1 Hedychium gardnerianum
GACAGAGTTTTCCTAACTTACTATCATCCCAATCTTCTCTAATACTATTTTACAAGTTAAAACTATCCCAAATTTAAATAATCCTAGTTACCCAACTGGATAAGTTATGTTTTGAAGTGCCAACTAATTTGGAGCCTCCCCTGAACCATAGAATATTTGTTTGATGTTTAAATAGTAAGTTTTACTCTTATGTATATAATATTATTTTTGTCCTACTACACAATTGAGTGGTCGGGGCTCCCGAAAGTGATTTGGGCGACCCAAAGTGAATGCCTGCAGCATATCCCTTCATTTCTTTTTTTTTGATTTTTTTTTTAAATCCTAAATTTTTTAAATCTTAAACTTTAAATATTATACCCTAAATATCATACGTCTTATAAGAACTTAATTTTTTTTTTAGCTTGAATATTATAATCCAACATTTAAATCCTAAAGATAAAATTTTAAACGACTTAACCTTGAGCTAAAATAACAAAAAATAAAATCCTGCACACATTTACTTTGGGATGTCCGAATTATTTCTAGGTACCTCGACCACTTAGTCGCTCACCATCGCGTAGGGAGAAGTATGCAGGATATCGTTTCTCTCTCTCTTCTCTCTCTTCTCTCTCCTTCTCTCTCTATAATATTGTTACCTTGCGGGCCTTCTTATGCTCGGCTGTGCGCGATTGAATGGTCGAGGCGCTCGGAAGTGATTCGGGTGTCTTGAGTGTATGCCACAACATCCGTTTCTTTGTTTTTGATTTTTTTTTTAAATCCTAAACTCTAAATATTATACCCCATAAACATCTCCTTTTTTTTGTTTTAATTTTTTTAGTTTGAACACTATAATTTAATTCATAAAATCCTAAAAGTAAAATCTTAAACGGCCTAATCCCGAGCTAAAAAAATAAAAAACAAAAAACAAATAAATAAAATCTTGCACACATTCACTTTGGGGCATTCGAATCATTTCCAAGCGCCTCAATTATTCAGTCACGCACCATCGTACAAGGAGAGGAACACAGGATATCGTTTATATATATATAATACTGTTATCCTACGCACCTTTTTGTGTTCGACTGTGCACGACTAAGTGGTCGGAGAGTCCGGAAGTAATTCGGATGCCTTGAGTGCATGCCGCAACATTCGTTTCTTTATTTTTGATTTTTTTTTTAAAACTTAAAGTTTAAATATTATACTCCAAATGCGATATTTTATGAGTATCTAATTTTTTTATTTTAATTTTTTTAGTTTGAATATTATAATTTAATTCTTAAATCTTAAAAATAAAATTTTAAACAGCTTAATCCTGAGTTAAAAAAATGAGCATTTATTTTAGAGTGCCCGAATCACTTTCAAGCACTTCGATCATCCGATGATGGATGAGTGATAGTTATATATATATAGAGAGAGTGTTCTGTTAGCATACACATTTTATCCTGCATAATCATGGACACCTGCTGAGGTGGTTACATGCATATCATTAATCAAAATATGTGTGATGATGATTATTAATCAGGATTATGTCACCTAAGCAGGTACACATGATTGTACAAGATAAAATGTGTAGGCTATCAAAGCCTTATATATATAATTTTTTTTATTTGTTTGGACTAATTTCTTAAATATTTGTTTTATATTTATTATAATTAGAATCATATTTGTCAATAGTACTGAAACAACTATAGACATTTTGCTTAATATACAAATTTAAGTATTGAAAAATGATGATTAAATCAACAAACACGGCTCATTTGTTTATGTCATGAAGATAAAATAAAAATTAATTTTTGATAAATATATATTTTTGATTTTTTTTAAAATTTTTAATTATTTGATGATTGATTATAAATTAATTTTTTGATTTATCTCCTTTCACATAATTTGAGACGGACTATGAAGAACATCAGTCGGTTATAAATGAATTTTATGATTTATTTCTTTTATATAATTTAAAAATGAATTATAAAAAATAATTTAAATGAGCATAATTATTTTTTGCTACACTAAAGAGATTCATATGTTCATCACCTACTGATTTAATTCAAGTTTAAATGTCTAAAATTAGAGGTTAAAAGTGTCTTTTAAATGAACTGTGTCTTCTCTAGTTAACCATAATATTTGATACAAAAAACTGAATTGAGAGCCTTTGATCTAACTAACTCGTTTCAACTTAACCAGAATTTGATGCGATTCATTTAAATAAAAATTGGAAGAAGAAAATATTTTTAAGTTGGTGCCCCTTTTATTAGAATCACGTCTCTTTTTAATTTTTAATTAAAACGTACCCACTCTATCAGTCTCTCTCATAAAATAATATTATTATCTTTTAGTATATTATTTTCGAATTATTATTTCTTATTATTTAATTTCATCAATTAATTATATAAATAAAATAAATTTATATCGTAATACTTACTAAATCATAATTATTATAATATTATAATAATTATGATTTTATAACTATTATAATTTATAATAACTATTATTTATAATTATTATAATATAAAATTTATTAAATAAAATAAATATTTATAATAATTATGATTTCTTAATTATTATAATATAAATATGATTGAACAGAATAAATTTATATTATAGTAATTATAAAATAATAATTACTATAATATTATATTAATTATGATTTCGTATTTATTGAACATATAAAATTTATTTGACATTATATTTTTTGAATTGATTAACTAAGAAAGTGATTTATTCGATTTCATGAAAATTTTAGATCGATCATCAAAATAAATTAAGACGCGCTCACAAAAATTCATCTAAACAATTAATATTTTTAAATTTATCATCTTATTAATTTTTTTTTTTTATAATATCTCACAATTTATTTGACATTATATCTAAACAAAGATTCTAACTGATGATCGATGTGATTTCGCTCCTTCGATTTTTGCCCAATTTACGATCGATGTGAAGCAATGGCATACCTTCATTGGCGCCGAGTTGTACTCGTTGCATGCCTCAGAACTCTAACAGAACAACAAGACCAGCAGCTAACCGCTCTGCCGCCGCCGCCGTTACCGCCGCCGCCACCGCCACCGCCACCGCCAAACCAAAACAACCACTCTGTCCTATTTTAATCACCCAACGACTACGTTTCCTACATATACACAGACGCATCCCCGAGGTTGATGGTAAAGTCGACCGGGTAAACAGAAAGAGCCGTCAAGATTGCTCCTTTGGCATTGCTTACACCTCCGAGCCCTCGTCCTCGACCTCCCAGCGCATCAAATTCTCACCTTTCTCATGACCTCGACATCTTCTTTGGCCGGCGGCTCTTCCTCTCAGAGATGTGCGCTGCGCCCGTCGCATGCTCTGCGGTCGAAGTTTGGAGCGGTGAATCCTGTCATAGTTCGATTTTTCAAGCCGGCGCACGGCGGTGACGCGGCGGGGCAACGCGAGGAGGCTTGCGATGCCTCCGCGCGCAGACCGCCGGGTCTGGTCATGCAGAGTGCGTATGGGATTAATGCGGCAGTGGAGGGGAAAGCGATCTTCCATAGCAAGGGAAAGAAGGCCGGATGCCGGCTTGAAAGGCAGCAGATTGAGGCAATGCCTACCTTGTGCGGAGAGGGTGCCTGCCTAAATAGATGCCCTTCAGGTGAATGACGTTTTGCCCAAATGAAGATATATCCATTATTCATGTGTTTTGGAGTCTTTTAAAGCTTCAAAAACCTCTTTTTTGAAGGAAAGAGGGGTAGACTTTTGTATTTTTCCTATGTCTTTTCATTCTCCACCATTGATCAATATAGTTTTTGCATTAAAATTGAATAAATGAGCACAGCTACTAGAAAATGATCTATTGGTCTTTTACTAGTTTTATCTTGTTCTTGACTTCAATATTGACAGCAGCCTTGTAATTTGTTTACTTTTTCTAATAATCTGTTTTTGTAACCGTGTTTTGGTGCAGAATCGGAGATAATGAAGGAAAAGTTTTCAAAGCTACTTTTGGGTGAAGACATGTCTGGTGGTGGTAAAGGAGTGTCATCAGCTCTTGCACTGTCTAATGCCATCACAAATCTTGCTGGTATCTTTCATATACCTGATTTCTTGATGTTTCCTTTCAGATTTCATTTTCAAAGCTAAAGCAACACTTTCGGTAGTTTCACAATGTTGCCATGTAAACTTTCGTATGATGCATTGGTACTTGGCTTCTGTTCAGGTAACTCTTAGAAAAAATGATTACTCATTGTTTGATTGTGCTTCACAAATTGTAACCAATTACAATTTCATTGCTAAAGCAACATTTTCAGTAGTTTCACAAAGTTGCCATGCAAACTTTTCATTGGATGCATTGGTACTTAGCTAATGTCCATGTAACTCATAGAGAGAAAGTTTATTCATTGTTTGATTGTGCTTCACAAATTATTTTAGTTTTGATAGATTGACAGGCTATTTCTGTGCCAAGATGCAACTTATCACATGCCTGGTTCTGTTAAATTTGTAATTCTTTCAACTAATGAATTTTCATACACGAAAACAATCTCCTTAGGCCTATGGGAGATAAAACTTAAATTGTTCGTAATTATTTGTTTCTTGCTTAACGCAGCCTCTGTATTTAGTGAACAGCGGCGTCTAGAACCTATGCCTACTGAAAGAAAAGTCAGATGGAGAAAACAAATTGACTGGATACTATCTGTCGCTGATCATATTGTAGACTTCATTCCTTCACGACAAAAAACTGATAACGGATCCAACATGATGGAGGTCAGCTTAGTAGTGATATTTTAGCATCTGATTATTATCATTATTATTTCACTAAATCAAGTGCAATAAGTCTGCTTGATATGAATAAAAATTGCTTCGGATCTGCATACACCTTAAAGTCTCCTTTTCTTTTACAGGTTATGGTGACAGTGCAACGCAGAGATCTTCAAGTGGCTATCCCTGCATTGAGAAAGCTCGATGCATTGCTTCTTGTAAGACCACCTTCTCATTTTCTTGTAAATAACTCAGCACCAAGTTCTCGTTTCATTTCTTACATATTGATATTGCTTTCTTCTCTTGTTATATCTTATGTCAGGGCTATCTTGACAACTTCAAAGATCATAATGAGTTTTGGTATGTATCTAAGGATGCTAATGAATCTGAGAAGGAAAATTCAAGTAGAAGTGATGGCAAATGGTGGCTTCCGATCGCGAAAGTCCATCCAAATGGACTATCTGAAGTTTCCCAAAAATGGCTTCAATTTCAGAAAGATTCTGTTAATCAGGTTCTCAAGGCAGCTATGGCTATAAACTCTCAGGTTCTAATGGAAATGGAAATCCCCGGAGCTTATCTAGAATCCCTGCCAAAGGTAAGGCCGTATTTTCTTCTCCATATTAGATAATTTCAGTTTGATATTTGTTCATTAGTATGTTTGCCATGTTAATATTGATCTTCCTTATTACCTCAGATATTCAGAGACCATATTGAATTTTCGTTTGTGACATCTGTTCATCTTTAGGATATTTTAGTTGTTCTCGTCTTTCTAGTATTGAGTAAATTTGTTAGTTTGGCAGAGTTCTCTCAAATGTTCTTTATTGCGCTTGATATTCTTTAACATTTTAAATATATTAGAGCATATTATTCACATTTGTATTTCCCTTATTTGTACAAAATCTTGAATAAATGATGTGTATAGCTATGGTAGGTATTTTTTTACATCACCGAGTTCAACTTACCACAATGACTGAGATCATTTTGGTTATAATGCAATACTTATATAGGACGATAAAATTTGAATGATTAGTAGCATAAAAGAGCATGATTTCAGTATCTTTACTGATATGTGAAACAAGAAAAAGGGAAATAAAAGAAATACAATTCCGAGGCAACTCTTTTGCGAAATTAACCTCTCTATCTAAGCAAAGTTGTATGATATTCCAAGTAAGCATATTCCAGGATTTGATTTAAATAGTAGATTGCAGTCGAATAAATGTCTCCAAATGCTGCAGAATGGGAAAGCTTGCCTTGGTGATGCAATTTACAGGAGCATAACTGATGAGGTCTTCGACTTTGAACAATTCCTCAAATCAATGGACCTGTCGACCGAGCACAAGATCCTTGATCTCGTAAATCGAATTGAGGCATCGATTGTCATTTGGAAGCGGAAGTTGCAGAACAAGGAGAACAAAACATCATGGGCATCACCGATCAGCTTGCAGAAGAGGGAGCAGTTCGAGGAACGAGCCGAGACCATTTTACTCCTTATCAAGCAGCGGTTTCCCGGCCTTCCTCAATCAGTTCTTGACACAAGCAAAATACAGTACTGCAAAGTGAGTAAGCAGAATTCTCTTCAAAATCAAACCTTTCTTTTGTCTTAGCAAACAATAAATAAGTTCTTTGATAATTATTTCAATTTGTGTTCAGGATGTTGGGAAGTCCATTTTGGAAAGCTACTCGAGAGTTTTAGAGAGTTTGGCTTTCACTGTGATGTCACAAATCGAGGACGTCCTTGATGCTGCTTCAGAGACAGAAAAGAAGAATGAAGGAATCTGTAAAGGCATTTCAAACATAAATGACACCAAGAAGAGGAGACTTCCTGATGCTGCAAAAGCAAAGAATTTTGCATACTTTGATAAGCTTGAAAGTCTATGAGGTATAAGAAGCCCCACTCCATGCTCCACGGCTTGCGACTGAAGACTTCCACAAAGCATAGGAAATGAAGGAAGCTTACACAAGCTAGGAAAAGAGAGAATGCCGAACAGCTCTTGCTAGCTGCTGTCTAAGGAGCAAACACAAGGAAGACAACCAAGATTCTGCCTCCCTTCTTTGATGAGTTCCTCCTCATGTGCTGCTCATTCCTTGTCATTTTTATGTGAACCATGCATGAGCATAGGAATCTATCTGCTCGATGATTATAAACTCAAGTGGTGTGCACTAAATCAATCTCAGGCGTTTCAGAGGAGATTTGCAGTAATATCTGAATATGTCTAGTAAACTAGATCAGTGACTATGTTTTTGATACATCAGGCGAAAAGGGACAAGTCAGTCGAAAAAATAGAATTTGAAGATTGAAAAGAACAACAAAATAAGTACTTATAATTTAATTTTTGACATTTGTGAATTTGTAAGAGATGATTGATTGGTGTTCAAAGGTTAATGATAAATATTTATTTTTCTCTTTTCAGATTTTTAAATGTTATTTTTTGGGGAAATGAAATCTAAAAACAGAAAAAAAAAAAATCATGAAGAAAGTGTTCTCATATTTACAAGATCATGAAATATAGTCATCTATATGAAATTAAATGACATAATGAAAATAACCATGACATAAGGAAATATAGCCATCTTCAAGTCATATCATAGCACCTATTACAGATATAAATTCCAAGTATTAGAAAACAATCCTATAGATGATTAATTTGAACAATCGACAAAAAATTAAGAATCTATGTTTATTAAGTTTGATCGTATTTGTAAAACATTTTGTAAGAGTAGAGATTACCTACAGATAGTTAACTTTTTGTAGGGCTAGACGAGGATATCATACATCGAAAGCTTAATCGCGGGAAGGAAGGAGAAGGTAAGAGCAACAACTAAACTTGATAGCCTAGAGAGCTAGACGACTCGAAGACTAGGTAGGCGTCGCTTAATCATTCAATTACCGATATGATTGATTTGAATGCAAGGTAAGAAAAGAGCCTAGCTTAGCTTGTCTCTTTGGTGGAAATCATATCCCTTTGGACAATAGGGGAGGGCTTACACAAACTAATCCCCATCTTCTCGGTCTACTTACTACCAAGCCGCTTTCAAGCGAGTAACCAAAAGTACTCATCCTAGTGGCTTAATGGATATATACAATCTTCAGAGATAACAAACTTGAAATTTTTTCAATCTGTTCAAAAGACATGCCAACAACTCTTCTTGCTCTTGATACACTAACACCATTTATACACACTAACACCATTCATGTAACCATATTTTGTAGGACCGCACGATGATGCATGAACACTGGACCACGACAAGAAAATATTCCAAAGTAATCTGTAATGCACAAACATCATGTGTTGAATCCAATCCAACAATGCACAGACATCAGAGAAAGTTGTTGGATGAACCACAAACAGAAGGAAGAGAGTTCGGAGTGGACTAGAGAAACTTCTTGCATGCAAAATCTAAGTCCCAGCTCATCTATTTACATTCCACATGATGTAATTCGGCTGTTTAGCTTAGCGCAAAACATCTACCTCAAAATTAGTTGAATTTACATCTTTTGGTAACGAAATGGAGGCTTAACTATAGCACAATTCAAATAAACCTTTGTTATCGATCTGCATCTGCTAAGATTAGACTAGCTTCTTCTAGATAGTCATCTGGACCATCTTCTTCGTCTGAGGAAAGAAGGGAAGAACCCATCCAAGCTTTGAAGCCTTCATTAACACGCCTTTCCATATCAGGAGTCACTTTGGTTGAGGGTTCCAACATCTCCAGCCCGAGATTGTGACTAGCATAGTCACCCTGATCGAGTATGACAGCTGCTTTTCTTCTCAAGATGAAGGCAGTGCCGCCGTATAATATGACCAAACCCCAAGAAGCAATCTCGTAGGACCAAAAGAGTGGCATTGAGCAGCTATTGCCCATTGTCAGTAGGCTTGACCCGAGGAAAAGAGCCATGAGACCAAAGATAAGAGCAAACACAATGTTGAGAAGGGAAAGACAGCGGACTCCACCTGAAAAAGTGAAATCGCTTATAAGAGAATACGACACAAAATAATAAAGGAACCAAGATGAGATATAAAATGCCTGTGTTGCTAACAGTATCACAGTCAAAAGCCACGGATGCCAGTGAAAGAAAAACTACTTACCCCTTCTGGAAGCACAGAAGTTATTCTCAACTATCTTGAGACATGGATGACTTCTTGGTGCAGAATAAGCCACGGCCATTCCTACAAAATAACAAAAAGGTCTGACAAAATACAATAAAGCAGATATTTTCAAAAACAGAATAAGCTTATGAAATGAAAATAAATCAAAAGGAACTACATGCTTTGAGATGAAACATGTGTGAGAAAAATAAGTATACATAAGCAATTCACATCCAAAACATATTGCTCTTCACTATACAAGTCCATTAATATAGTAAGCAAAAAATTAAGGCAAATATGATTTGCTCACATACAAAAGTTTGTGAGACTTTTATATATAGTACTGAATGAGTATACTTGAGTATAAGATCAAAAAGATATATAACTAAAAAAAGAAATTCAGACACTTTATTAACATGAAACAAGCCTCACTAGAAAGTTTAGCCAACAGTACAGCAATTTTCAACAGATAGTAAATACAAAGTGGCATGTGAGAATACAATTTTGTGCATGCTAAGCCTCATACTCATTTAAAAGATTAGCTAGATTTCTCAATGTTAAGAAAAAAAACAGAACAATTATGGCCTATGGTCCATACAACCAGTAGCAATAAGACGGTTAGATTTAGCATTCATAATGTTAATCAAAATAAATATATTATACAGTTAATTACAAACATACATTTACAATCAACTAACTGCGAAAAGTTGCAAAATTTAAAGTATTATTCCATGTTAGAGTACGGTCCTTGGCCAGTTTCACTATTGTACAATGCCAACACTCTGAGCGCATCAAAAGTATGGCAAAATGAAATTGGATGGGTAGGCATTCTTTAACCTCTTACACTTAGTTTGTTGCATTCAAAATAGGACTATAAAAATTAGATAGTCAACTATCTCAAGCTGAATCTCTAGTCTCCATGCATGTTAAAAATCTAGATCACTAGAATGGTGTTTAGAGGTCAATTGCCTATCTAGACATCATTAAAACATTAGACAATTCATTATATTAATATTGCTAGAAAACCCCTTTAATTAAATGAATGGAGGACTAGCAAGGATTCTAGTGAGGAATAGCTTTATAACAAAGTTAGTAACCCTATTTTTTCATATAATATCATATATGCATATATATATAAGTTAATTTTTATAAGCCATCCATTGATGTTATAACTATGAAATGAAATTTTATGATTACCGACTAAACATATTAACTTATAGTTTATAATAAATTTAATTAAAGAGGTATATATTAATAAGCTATCATTATTAAACTATAAAGGTAATTGACATTAATCAAATGAAATGAAATTGTATTAGTTAAATATATTAAACTGATAATTTATATCAAATTTAATTATTAAGAAATTAGAAACCAGAGTAAAATTAAACATTAACTATCAAATAAAAATCATAGTTTAAAATAACAAATTAATCAATTAATTAATCTGATAAATTAATGAACTATATAATTTATAGTTGTATACCATTACAAGTTAACATCTGAATAAGCTGTATAATTTAATTTAAAATTCATTAATGTAAAATTTTACAAAATCCTGAATTTATTCTCTCCCTACCATGCCATTTGTGTCTGCACACCCCTTAGCTTGTCTCTCATAGTGTCGCATCCTCTTCCCTAGCTTTCATCGTGCACTGTACATTCTTTGCCTCATGCTTAAATTAACATAATATGTTCTCACGCCTTACCATTTGCATTGGGCCAACGCTTTCATCTCACTCATCCTATTGATTAAACGATGAACGAAAAGGAAGAATAGGTTGAAGTTTTGTCAAAAAAATTGATTTTGAAAATCTCAACCAATCTAGTGAACTCTATCTTGATATTAGTTAAAATTCACTTTCCTGAATGTATTCTCTCTCTCTCTCTCTCTCCCATGCCATTTGTGTGTGCACACCCATTAGCTCATCTCTTATAGTGTCACATCCTCTTCCCTAGCTTTCGTCGAGCACCGACACCCTTTGCCTCACACTTAAATTAACATAACATGTTCTCACACCTTATTATTTGCATTTGGTCGCTTGCATCTCACTCATCCTGTTGATTAAACGATGAACGAAAAGGGTAATAGGTTGAAGTTTTGTCAAAAAAAATTGATTTTAAAAATCTCAAGCTACCAAGAAAAATCTCTTAATATTAGTTAAAATACTAGAGAAGCTATATATGAGAGGAAGGTAGATTTTGTTGTTCTTGTGAATTCTAAATTAACTCTCTCACCTCCTCAACGCCAAAGATTTGTTGCGAGATCAACATAACAACATTGTAGTTAGGATCTACCACTAGGTACATCAAACACCTCATCCATCTCTTCTTTACTCAAGTATTACTCAATAGATGATACTATTAATCGAGAGAGAATTAGTGTCTCTCTCAATCAACACCTTCTAAAAGCACTCTTCTAGATTAAATAAAATAATATATTAATGTCTATTATTATTTAATAACTTTGTATCAATGAATGTGCTAGTATTTATTAATATATTTTAATGATTGAATATGTATTAATAAAATATAATTTATTATCAATATTAATAGTAATGTTAATATTTATAAAGTAACAGGAGTGAATTGTGAACATATCATTATTAATACGATGCTGTAACAATTGCATTTACAATGTTACATGTGATATATACTATACTATATTATTGTTTATGAACGGATTATAAACATTGACTTATTTTGTTACCACACTAGACCCAACTCAACCTATTTATTTAGGTGTAATAACTGGGTTGACTCATTTAATAACCCGGTCCTCGTTTAACTCATACTTAAACCTGCAAATTTGTAGGTTGGATTTGGTTACATAAATGTATTATGTCAACTTTTGTCACCCCTACATGATCCCAAGCACAACATACTCCGGTAACTTGTAAAGAATATTTCATTGTGCTATAACAAAATCCTATCATGAGGTTGCTCCTCCATATGGATCGTAAAAATACAAACTCAGTTAAGCTTTCATTTGATTTAAAAGATAAGTAAATAAATAATAGGATTTTGTGCCCATATCTACTCCTATGTCGAATTGTTAAGCAAATTAGTCACCAATCATCTCAAGTATCCCGAAATAAACAGAAAACAGAACCCTATTAGACAAATCAATATATATTGATGCTCATCATAGTTTGATGACAAGCTCTATTTATGATTCAAAAGTGCTTGAAGTAATCCCACCTTGTACATTGCCAAGTAATAAACAATGTTACACAAATGTGCGCCTAATCTTTTCTATCATTATCTCCATGGTATACCAATAAGTCTATACAGTCTGAATAATGATCAAAAAATTCCAGGATATTTTATTGTAACTGTTCCATTAGAAAGGGATCAAAGCTATTGATATAGAGGTACAGAGTTGCATTATGTTCATAATATTCACCTCTCGGTGCTATGGTATAAATCAATTGTTCAGTAATTAAAGTTTTTAATTGAGTGTAGCAGTATCTAGAAAGAATCCAATGTTGCCTTCTCTCACATAGCATCTCAATTTCACGATTCAAGCATGATCAGATGAAGAGAGGAAAACCATTAACCCAAGAATGGTTTCTATTTTGTTTTATTTTATTTTGTTTTATAGGGAAAAATATGAGGTCGATGGTCTAGAGGGTTTCATCCTAAATGCTGCCAATGGAGCATTCTTGGGTTGTACCTTATAGGCAAGGCCACAAACTTTGCAAGTGGGGCACCCCGTACTCTTAGGTCAGTACCTAGCACACCTCACAATTCCAAGTTAAATTATATATTTTTCCAATTTTTATTAATATTTCATTTTATGCTCATCTGTTTACAGGTAAGATCCATTATCTTGTCCTTTCTTATTAAAGTACTATAAATTTTGACAACATATTATTGAAACAACATGCAGCATTATCTTCTTACAAAATCTTAAGAAAATTGTTGTAGAATTCACTCTATATTTAAATATTCCCAGGAAATTTGCCCTAGTAGCCACTTTGCATATGATACCAACTCTAGAGAAATATGGAAATTCATATACACTACTTTAGAAGGGGGCATAAACCTACTCTGGAGTTCTTGGGGGGGAAAATATCAACATTTTTCTGCAGCCTCAAGAAAGGATGCAATCTAAAATGTTCCTAAAACTAAATATTGAGAAACTATGAATGCTTCAAAGGTGCCAGTCCATCAATATGCTGAAAGTTACGAGCATAAATCAAGCAATCAAAAAAAAAAAAAAAAGAGTGGGAAGTTTAAAATAAACCAGACCTGAGACGAGGTACGCAACAGAGACCAAGAAGATAATTGCGGAGGGTATGAAGACCACCATCCAATAGTAATCGACCACTTCCTGGTCCGTCAGATAAAACGCTCCGTGGTACCGATGCAACTCCGACTCCTGACTCATATTCAGCTGCAGAGCCTGGAGAACCTTCCAATCACGGCAGAACGGCCGCTGGCTAGCCTCACGTGGGAAAACGATGTTCAGGTTCACAACGACGGAGACAAGGACAACGAAGCCAACGGTGGCCGCGGTGGCCGTGACAAGGGGCCGCTGCAGGCGCCCCCAAGCCCGATCCTCCTCCCGGAGCCTCCCATACTCGTGCTCCGGCATGAATGCCTGCCGAAGGGCGTCACCAATGATCGCCATCGAGAAAGCGAAAGGAAAAAAACACTCTTTCGATCCAATCAAGAGGCTTCGAACATGGGATCCACGCGAAAACGAAAAATTCCCAACTCCAAGGCAAGTTCTGGAGAAAAATGATAGGATAACTGGATGGATCAAAAGAATGATACAACGAGATAGAATCGGGGTTGAAAATGCTACAACTTGAACTCGACGAAGAATCACGAGATTAATTGCTCTAAATCAGGTACGATGTTTCCACGTTCGAACCCTAATTCTGCGGTCTCGTGAGAGCACAAATTGGAAGCATAAATGCATTTTAGACCCTTATTTTTCGAAAATAACTCATCAAAAGACATAAGATAATTAAAATAATAATAATAATAATAAATATTTATGCAAATCGAGTTAGTAATTCTTGCATAAAGTTTCTCCTAAGTTAAGCTCAAAATAATTATATAAAAATATTTTTTTAAACAAATAAGAGTAAATCAAGGATTAATAATGAGATTAATGGGAATTAAGGCTCTCTCGAAATATAGACTTGTTAAAAGAATTTAACAAAGTAAAATAATAATAATACTTTGTTTTTTCAAAAAATAACAAAATAAAAGTCGATGCTTTTTTGGGAATGAGTAAAAAATATTTTAAAATAAAAATATTTGATACTAAAATTCATTAAGTATATAAATATTTATTTTAAAAACTTTTTTAAAAAAAATGATTAATCAAGTCGGATAATATCGGACCTGGGATGATCGATCCGATCTCATATAAAATTTTCATCGTTCAACAGAATAAATCGAAAAATACTAATACTAATAAAGATTTTAAAAACTTTCTAATAGATACATGTGTGTGGTCAATTAAATCATGAAATTATCATTAACTTAACTTATTAATTGATCCACTTGAACATCAAAAACCCCAAAAGAATAAAATAAAGTCCAACTTAATCCAAACAAAAAAAAATCAATTGGAGTCAGCAAAGGATCCAAGAGTTTAGCCAGCACCAAATCCATGAAAGATTTAAAACAAATCTAATTTCTTCAAATCTTAACTGATTTATGCTGATTCCATCCCGCTATGGACCAATCCAAGCAAATCCAGAAATCTATATTGCACTGTTGCTTCATGAGGAATTTGAATCAGAAATATAAATATCATATGCTGATGCGGAACGATCCAGTAAATTTTAATCATAATTTTAAATTCGGATATTAAATGAGATATTCATTTTTTTTTTATAGAAACTCGTTCAAATATTTAAATTTATTATCGAGTGAATTGATCAACTTTTGAATAAAAAAATATTATTTAAGATTTTTTTATTATTTTTAATAATTTTTTATTTTTAGAAATTTTCGTCTCAAGTTAGGGTCTTGAGTTTATTTAAATACATATTTAGTTATTTTGAAACCATTTTTATTAATATTATTTGCAGTCGTCGTCTCCTTTTTTGGAACATCGAGTTTTTTCTTTTTCTTGCTATTCCACTTCGAATTGACATGCTTCATATATTCATGGGTGAATCAACAGATTCAATATCTTGTACTATGTCATCTGGCCAATTTAGGATCTTCTTATATTTGATTTTACTACCCGTTAACATCAAGCAAGAACGAGATGATACCCCTGGGGCTACGGTGCAGCGATACCCCTGGGGCTACGGTGCAGCGATTAGACTTTCTAAACGATTAATCAGACATCTAAGATGTTCCTACGTTGGAATCCTTGGACGAGGGTTCGGTGGAGGAGGTGGGTATTTCTATTGAGGACGAGAGCGCTCAGTCGGGAGAACCTGCCTGCCTTCCCAACCAAGGTTCATGCCTCCTCCGATCATGGTCTCACCGACAGGGAAGGCCTCAATCAATCGGCCGGGGAGGCCACAGTCAGGTTAACTGGCAAGGCAACTAGGTCCTGGACGTTTTCAACTGAGGAGTGCAGGGGCAAAACCATCAACCATTTGATAAACTCCTTCGTCTCCAACTTGACGGGGGTAAGGAACAAAGTCGCATAACATAGGTGCGGGAGTTTGATTTAAGATTATTGATGTGAGTTTATTGTAGATCTAGGTTGAGGGAATGGAAGTGATCGCTCGAACTGCGGATCTCCTTCGCTTGCATCACACTCACATGTCCCGGATAAGCGAACTGGAGACTCAACAAGCCTTGTTCGGTTTGCAAGGTTGCAAACAAAGTTCCACATTGAAAACACATGGGAAAGATCATGAGCTTATAAAGGGAAAGATATCTTAATTGGTCTGAGGCCTTTTGGATAGAGCCCAAGAGCAAAACTATGAGAGTCTAGGCCTAAAGTGGACAATATCATACCATTGTGGAGATATTTAAATTCATTCGGTCCTAACAATTGGTATCAGAGCCTGAACTGCCAGAAGGTCTAACCGCCGACTGTGTACAAGAACTATGGTCTAATCGAGTCATGTGAGTAGAATATTGACTTCAAATAAAGTAAGTAGAGGCTCCCGTGTCCGGATCAAGAGGACCAAGCACCAAGCAGAGAAGTCCTAGTTGTGGCTAGACAAGGAAGTCATAGTAGGTCGGATAGACCGAGGGGTATGAAGTCCTGGTGGGTCGAGGATCATACTAGGGGGGCCTTGTGGTCCTTCGTTAGGGGATTGTTGGGTTTGTAAGGTTGCAAACAAAGTCCCACATTGAAAACACATGGGAAAGATCATGGGCTTATAAAGGGAAAGACATCTCCATTGGTCTGAGGCCTTTTGGGTAGAGCCAGAGCAAAACCATGAGAGTATAAACACAAAGTGGATAATATCATACCATTGTGGAGATATCTAAATTCCTTCGATCCTAACAAGCCTCTCCAACCGAAGAGGAGGGAGAGCTGAAGGAAGAGGTAGAGAAATTGCACTCCAAAGCTCTATTTAAGATGGGGTAGCTAGAGCAACTAGGAGCGGCCAAGGCAGAGATTGAATCCCGGTTGAAAACGCAAGCGATGAACCAAGGAGTGGAAAGAGAAGGAGAAGGGTCTTCAGGTCGAGCTGGCCGGGAAATCCACCGAGCTGGTGGCCAAAGAAGTGGATCCGGAGGCTTTGATGGCTGAGTTGGTTGTTGAGAAAGCCGAGCATGAAAGCTACCGATCAGGCGAGGAGGAGCGTTGAACGGCCAAGAAGGCCGAATATTTGGGATCTCAAGAATTTTATGATCAGCTCGGTCCACGGACGATAAAAATGTTTAAGTTTGGAGCCGAGGGGGCGATCTAGCAGCAATGCGAGGCAGGACATTTAACAACCGATCTTCCTCCTAACTTCATCAACCTGGATAAGATCTTTAATGACATCTCTCCATACGCTTTTAAAGATTTTGTATAGCTGTCTTATGAATGTTTTGTAATCTTTTGATCTGGAATACAACATCTTTTTGTCACTCAATCTCGTTTATATTCGTGGCCTCGTAGTTTTCAATTTCTTCTGAAAAAATTTGAGTACCTTGAGTAACGTCTGACCGGTAAAAATCCAAAATAAACTTTACCCGCTTGCCTTGGTCTAAACCCATGATAAGGAGGCATCCACTCGGGGGGAAGGTCTGGTTTCAATCTTCAATTAATGGATATGTATGAGACCGCTCGGGGTAAGGTTTACCTTAGCGATGAAGTTCGCTCGACCTCACTCGGGGGGAGGTTGAGCTCCGATCAGAACCATACATTGGTCTAAGACCGACAGAGATGGATGGACCCCAAACAGAGGGGAGATTGACGCTTGAACGGAGAGTCTGGACCTTTTATCAGGGGGGAGATCGGTGCTTTAACGGAGAGTCTCAATCACATAACAGGAGGGAGATCGATGCTTTAACAAAGAGTCATTCGCGACTGTAGGAGAAACGTGGATGTGTTGGGGAGTAGCCTGAGCT
>JBBUKS010000065.1:7298256-7314145 GCA_038050645.1 Hedychium gardnerianum
GCTCAAATGTTGATATGAAAGAAAGTCTAAATGTAAGTAATTAATATCTAAAAGAACATTAGAGATTTCAAGAGAATAACAAAAACAAAATCCAGCTGACTAATATACACAAAGGGTATAAAAAAATATAATCTTCCATTGATTGAATGGTTTCTGAGTACTATTCACAACAACTTGCATGAGAGAGAAAAGAAGTGTTGAAGTGTATCATAAAGAATAGAAAAAAGCAGGTGAGAAAAGCTCATACAACAAGTTTGACTGCAGAAAAGGGACATTTTGAAGGAGTAATGTGAAAATGGTAACCAAGCCCAATGCTCCTGCAGCAAACCATTCTGGAACAACTACAAATGAAATTTATCTGAAGCACATCAAAATCAGATATATACAAGCTCTTATATATCGTATCCTGCTCCAACATATCACTCTAATGCATCTAGAGTCATCAGAACCAAGAAAGTGATATCATCAATGAAAATCATTATGTCAAAATTAAGACAGTCACTTTCTCATAAATAGAAAATATCCTGTAGTATAAGGCAACATGAAATTTCTTATAATCAGTAGCTTCTAGATGCAAGGTTTGCTTTGGCACCACTATTGCAACCAACTTGTCATCCTCTGGATTGATAAGGAGGAAAAACTTATACTGATCTCCAAACTTGCAATGTCAAAATAAGTTAGCTGGAAACTCTGTAGGTTGCTATGTTTTATAAGTTCTTAACAGTCACATAAAATAAATAAAATAGAACCCACCTGCATTCTATTTGTTATCTTTTCATAACTTTTTGCTGGTTTTCCTCAAGGATTACCCTTAAAGAACACTTGTCCCTATTATGAAAGACAATGGATGGTATAACTCAGTGAAACCAACCTAAGAGTTGAAGATTGAACAATTATCGATTCAAAAGTTGCACAATTCAATCTAAAATCAGTTTAAGAAAACATTTGTTCACTATATTGAAACCATGCAATTTGGAAAGAAAATAAAAGAAAACTAGTCTGTATAGGTAAAGATTGGCATTTTCCTCAAAAACTAAAGTTATATCTACAACCTTGTGAAAAGATCCATATAATCAATTCCACAATATGGGGCTTATGATTTCTGCGATTATTGAAACTTCCCTCAAAAATATTTATTGTGAGACTGTTGACATCAATAAATAGTAACTTTCACACGCATATTCAATAAAAGAACTAAACTTACTTTTTCAAAGTTGGTCTATGCATGAAGAACAAAGATAAAAGGATGACTACTATACCATCCTTACTTTTTTAAAATTGACCGTGAGCCTTTGATAGGATTTAAAAGATCTAAGTTCTTGAGAAAGAAAAATAAAGAATGAATTAAAATTTCTAAATTGCTTTCCAATTCAATTCTTTTCCATAATTCCAACAAAAAAATATAAATTGTTCTTAAAAATACACATATAATAAGTAAACAAAAATAACAATAATAATTAGCTGTAGAACCCTAATGTTTCAAAAAAAATAGGTAATATGCACATTCAGGAAATTACATGCTGATAGAGCTCCACAAGCCGCTCCTTAATGATCGTCTCGATAGGGCCATGTAGAGGCAAGAAGGACCATGTAGAGGCAAGAAGGGCCCTCATCTCGTCCTCCGTGAGTGCCCTTCTTGCCTCCCCTGATGGGAGATGGTCTATAAGATCTCGACCTTGGGGAGCGACGCACCAGAAAGGACCTCAGGAGGGAGGGAAAAAGCATGTTGGCGATCATGAAGAAATTAGGAGCGTAGTCGAAGGTGTGCATGCCGAGGAGTATGCGGTGGGTGGCGCCATAGCGGTTGCTTCCTGAGGAGGAGGAGGCGGAGGTCCGCGGCTTCCATTGCGGAACGAGGAGGAGGAGGAGGAGGAGGAGGAGATCCAAGGCGGCCTCCTCCCTCCCATCGACTATTGCTTGTTGTAGTTTGTCGTAGTCCTTATGAGGCTAGGGCTTCGGAAGCTTGTTACTGTGTGCATCGAGGGAAAAGACGACGAAGGACGTTGTCATGTCCATGACTAGAGCAAGGAGGATTGTAGAAAGGACTTAATGAGTTATGGTGACTCCATGGCCATGATTGGAGACACAAAATCGATGACCGCTAGGGTTGTAGAAAAATAGAATGTCGCATGATTATTTCTTTTTCGCAGACTAACTAGGCGCTAAGTACTTTGTTGTTAGGCACTAAAGTGAAATGAAAATTAAAGCTGATGACGCTAGGACAAGGATAATAATTCTTCAATTAAGTTTCTTGTCTTTTAATATATATATTACTTTGTTATGTCATAGAAATAAGATACATACTCAAATTGTATTTTCTCTGTTCAAATTCTTATTTTATTTTTAGAATTCATACGATTAAAAGAGAACTCAAGTTATATCACGTTACTCAAACTAACTAAATCAAAGGCAAAATATTGATTATGTCTGAAAAGGCATTTGGGTGGATGATCTTCCATAAATGGGATGAACACGAAGGAAGAGAAAAGAACATGCTTCAAATAGTCAATATTTATTATATTATTTTTGGACAAAAGTAAAAATTATCGCTCCTATTTTTTTCAAATAATAAAAGGTCGCTCCGTTTTATTTTTTCCTAATCAATAGATGTTTGATTTCATGTAAAATGATATAATTATTCTTTTGTATTAGTTAGATTATTATTTTGTCTATATCTCTTATCTAAATCTTGACCTAATCGAGTATATTATTGCAGCTATAAAACTATAACTGCAATACATGTTGTGACAGCTACAATTTCGTGGTTGCTACAATTACAATAGTTATAGTTTATAGTTGTAGCAGCTACAATTTCATAGTTATTATAATAATTGTAGTAGATATAATTCCGTAGCTACTATAACTATAATAGTTGTAGCTTATAGTTGTAGTAGCTATAGTTTTGTAGCTCCTACAACATGAAAAATAACGTTAATAAAGAGGATTAAAATTCTTTGGAACCTTCAAAAAGGCTTTAAATGACGTTTTTTAGTCTAAAACTAGGTCGTTACAGGTTGCACTCGTAACAAATATAGATCTCTAAACGAGCTTCGATTTGATATATTGTGTGTCTCATGGTTCAATTCGAATCAAAAAATATGATCTCTCAAACCTTACTTAACATTCACGTTGTAGTAGTACGATTTCGTAACTACTACAACTGTGTACCAGCTACAATTGTGTGGTAGCTAAGTTGTAGCAACTATGAAATCTTAGTTACTACAACGCACACTCGATTCATGATTTAGGCGGAAAATATATATGAGAGATAATAATGAGAATGATATAGTGAATGGTAGTTGAGTATACATGGGGTGGGATACTCTTTTAATTAAAAAAAATCAAATTGAGACGTCATCTTGATGATTCCAAAAATACGAGGTGTCACATTAAATATTATATCCTGAGAATATCCTTACTTGCAACGTTATTATAATAGAACGACTAATTACTACAACGAGTAAAAGCTACTAAGTAATTATTACAATTGTTTTCAAGTGATTTTAATCAATTTAAAACAGTTTCATCATAATTTTGATAAAGTTCAAATATTTTTTACTAACTTGGTAAAGAGTATTTGGATATAACAATATTCAAAGTTTAAAATTTAAAATTTGAGATTTTAATAAAATAATTAATTATTCACATTGTAAAAGCTACTTGATAGCTTCTATGTGTTGTATTTAAATCCTATATTTTAAATCTTAAATTTTGAATATGTAATAGTTAATTTTTCATATTGTAATCGTTATCAAATAGCTTTTGCACGTTATGATAAATTCTAAATCTTAAAATATTAAATCTTAAATTCTAATCTCTAAATACTATTATATTAAAATACTTTGTTATTAATTTTATTAAAATTATTTTAAAATAATTGTAGCAGCTGTATAATAGATTCTAGTCATTATAGTAGTTACAAATTACTTATACACGTTATAAGTTATTACAATAAAATGTAAGGAATACCATGATAACAACTACTTGTAGTTAGTATATGTTGTAACAATTATAAGTAATTACTATAATAATATTGGATAAAAAATAAAATATCTAATGTAATGTCTTTTTAACTTTCTTTTTTTTTAATAAGACATCGTTTTTGATGATTTATATAATTTATAACAGCTTTTTTATTTTTGTCCTTTTTTTATAATAGTAAATCCTATAATTAACCAAATGATTAGATGAGCTCGAGCTAACTGTCGGCACGTGCCCAACAACTACCTCGCTCACTACCGGCGATTGTACGGATGCATTAAACCACAGTTAGCCTCAAACCGCATTATAATCACGGGATAAATATTGTTTTTACGTTATAATAATAATAATAATAATAATAATAATAATAATAATAATAATAATAATTAGGCCCTGGCTCACGACACAAGTCACGACTAGTGAGTGACAATTTGGGAAATTCCAGGTAAGAGCTTGCCACGTCACGGTCTGGTTTCTTAGGACGTTTTTAATGGAGGTTTATTTTTTTCTTTTCTACTTGTCAACGAAAATCAAAAAGTTGAATTCGAGAATTCGAACTCAGTTTTTACTCTCTCTCTTTATTTTGTTGATGAGTTAAAAAAAAAAAAAATCTTTAAATCATTGGAGATGGTTTTATTCTGTCCAGTTGCGGGTTGCGGGTTGCGGGTTGCGGATTGCGGTCTGTAATTGTAAGGCGCGAAGAGAGGGAGACAGAGTAGCCAAAAGAGGCAAAGAGGTTTTGGTGGGGTCAACGGACGCCAAGCCGCACTCCAATGCGGTTCAATCGCGGCGCACTCGCCAGATTATAAAATGGGCGAGAAGGCGGCCGCTCAGCGCAATTTTTTATTTTTAATCTTTTTCTCTATCTCGCCCTTTCCCTCGATCGCTTTCGCTTTTTGGCGATTGTTCAGTTCCCCAATCATCGCCTCTTTGTCCTTTTTTGTCGTCTGTGCCGGGAGGAGAGGTGGGAGCAGTAATCGGGATCCTTTTCTCCGGTTTCGCTATTTGTTTCGGCAGGGTTGGGGCTGAACTTTTCGCTGGGGTTCTTGTTCGAGATGGTTCGAGGCAAATTAGGGTTTTTAATGAGAAGATGAATCGTTTTTCGTCTTGGTAAGGAGCTGTTGCTATTGCGTTTGGCTCTTAGTTTTTTTGGAATTGAGATGTGATATGTTGGAATTTTTTTTTTTATTGCTTTAAGGGTGTACTTGAGGTAGACCAGGGTGTTTATGATTTGTTTTGTTTTTTTTGCAAGACGCAATCCATTCTTTTGCGATTTGATTTTGCTTAGATAGATGCCTTCTAACTTGATGTTGATCGTGTGGAATTTCATCTTAACACCGGGCGGGATCCTCAATATTTTCTTTGGTTAACAAAGTGATCCTTTTAGTTTTAAAAAATGATATGTCTCAGTGTCAATGCCGAAAGATGGAAATTTTGATCTTAATTTCCTGGAATAAGGTTCGTGTGGAGTGAAGAGACACTGTTGTAGTTATTTTATCACGTCAAAAGTGGGGCGTGCTTTGCTCGGTTTTGTTGCTACTAGTCCTGTTATCTCTTTTTCCTATTTAGATTCTATGCAGTATAGAAACTGCGTTGCATTGTTTTCTCCTCCATCTATGCTTGTCGGTCGCACAAGCCTTTGAGTTTTCTTTCTATTTCTCTTACCATTATTTTTTTTTTCTGTATCATTGAAGAGGGCATCATGGATCCAACTTTGGAGAATTCTGTTCCACTTCGTAAGTAGAAATGAAACCATGCTTTAGGAGCAGTTTTTTTTTTTCCATCCCAAAGTTATTTACGCTTCTAAATCTATAATGCAGGTTCCTCAAACTTTCAATCATTGACAACCTTGATGAAGGCTAAAAATGGGTGGGATATTCCATCTAGCTCCATTGCACTTCATGCATCATCTGATCTTAGCCTTTTCTCAAGCTCATTACCTGTCCTTAGTTATGACAAATGTATGCTTTTTTCCTAACAATTAGTAATTTCTGATTTTTTATTCATTTAGTTGATTGTATTCTTGGCTTTTTGCTATCCAGTGAACTTTGTAAATTTGTTCCAAGGAGTTCAATCAGCTGCTGATGTATCTTCTAAATTTAGAAACTCAAGCAATAATGTGGAAGGAACAGTTTCTATAGATGATACAAACCCCAAAGTAGTTGGGGTCTCTTTGCCTGATGATGAAGAAGCTCTCTTATCTGGCATAATGAATGACTTTGACCCCAATGGGTTGCTTAATCAAGTTGATGAATTGGATGACTATGATCTTTTTGGAAGTGTTGGTGGCATGGAATTGGATTCTGATCCTATAGAGAATATTACTGTTAGTATGGATAAGACAACTATCTCAGATGGCATTTTAAGCAATGGGATTAATCAATATAGCCTTCCAAATGGTATCGGTTCTATTTCTGGGGAGCATCCATATGGAGAGCATCCTTCCAGAACTCTATTTGTGCGAAACATTAACAGTAATGTTGAAGACGTTGAATTGCATTCTCTCTTTGAGGTAAATTTTAACCATGCTCTTTTGATTCTTGACTATTGTATTTTGCTTCAAAATTAAATCATATTAATTTCTAGACCTTTCTAATTGCTTTCATCTATATTACAAACAAAGTTGCTTCTCTCATGTGGTTATGTTCCTACCCAATAAAAAGCACAGCAAGTGTAGGGCTGAATGTATGGATTCTCTGCCTTTATGCTTAACATAAGATATTGACTGGGTCGGTGACTGCATTCACATTTGAAATGTGAATCTAGGAAATTTACTTTGTGCTAAAGTGCACTATGCGGAGGTTGTTTAGTGTTTGATACCTGCATGTCAAAGTTTCTAAGCAAACCAATTTAGTATCCTACAATATTTGGTGAGACTATATTTATAAAGCTCTTGTGTTTTAACTAGAACAGTAATGATACAATAAATATGTCAAATAAAATATAATAGTATGAATTAAATTATATATTACATTTTTTATCAATATGCAATACTATGTTTTATGTATTGGTTAAACAGATCTTAATGACATTAGTCATTTATTTATTTTTTTATTAAAATGATTTTTTTAATACAAATTTAGATTAACAATTCATTTTAATTAATTAAATTCTATTAACATATAAGTAATATTTTGTTTTATAATTTATATTGTGTTGAAAATTATTGATTCATTATTAAATACATATTCTAATATCACAAGAAAATTTTATTTTTACAACTATAATGTTTTCTATTAGTATTTATTATTATTATTCTTTATTGTGTACTTAATTCTTTACAATAAGGTTTGAAAGTACATACAAATTGATTTGAGAAAGCAACTTTTGGAGAAAATGCCTACATTAGAAAAGTTTAGGATTACACTACTGTGAGAAAATAAACTTTCTGAGACATAAGTTTACCAAATATTATATTTCAGTGGAAACCATTAACTCTATATTTTTTGGGGAGGACCCTAATGTTGGGCGAGACAAAAGTTGAACTGAAAATGTTTTGGTTTTCATTTGAATGCCACAATTTAGGTTGAGATTATAAAATAAAAGAGAACTACTAATATTCAAGAGCATTTAGATATTGCTGGAATATATGATAAAATGTGGAAAAAAATGGTTGAGATGCTATTGACATGTTATGGCCAAAGATTTTATAGTCAGAACTTAGAATAGCTAAGTTTATTAGAGTGGAAGGTGTGAGAGGTAGAGAGAGACCACATCATTAGCTTGTGAAAATTTTAAAAATAATAAATTTATATTACCAATGATGTTTCCTTAATAGAGTTTAATGGAAGGATAAGATTCGCATAGCCACTAAATAGTTGAGATAAACATGGTATAAGGCAATGCAATCTAGCTTGGCTTGACTTAAATTGCATTATACCTTTGCTACTGGCATAAATTATGTCAGTAATTTCATGATTATAAATATTAACCGTATTTCTTGTAAGGCCAAATTGTCTCCCATAAGTGGCATAAGTTTCCTTCATCACTAGGATGCCTTGATGTGCAAAGTCACCCAAAAGCATCCCATGACATCTGTCCTCGTATGTGAACCAGAATAACAAAGCATTCTCATATTTTTGTCTAGTGTGGTAAATAGGTTAGTCAATGAACGATTTAGCAATTTGGAATATCAAAACATTACATGGAAAATATTAGAATTGGTAGATGTGCTGGCTTGGTAAGACACTAGAAAATATGATTACAAAAAATAAAGAATTTCTTATGCTGAAAATTCAAAACATAAAAATGGAGTAAGTACTATGATGGCACACAATGATAATAGGATTTTCTATTCTATTTAAGAGAATTAGAGTTAATATCATTGTACTAAAATTGATTCTACAAAAGAAGATAACAAAATTTCCCAGTGCTTATGGTCCTCAAACAGGCTTAACTGATCAATTCAAAATGTAACAATTGGAAAGCATGAAGAAATTATTCATTTCATGCCTATGCTTGCAGAACTCATACATGGAGATCTGAATGGACATTTAGGAATAGCATTTGCATAATGCTTATATTAATATATATAGGCTTTGGATCTGGAAAATGAAACAAAGAGAATATGATTTTGTCTGCTGCTGCTGCTTTATTTTTTTATTTTCTCATACTCATGTTAAGAAAAGTGTGTTTAATTATTATTATGGAAATTACTATATTCTGAAATTTCTTATTAAAAAAGTCTAAAAAATATTTGTACATATTTCAAATAACTTAATATGTATAGGTTTGAGTTGCTAACCTATTGCATTATGGTAAGTGAATTTTTGTTATTAGATATGTCAACTAAGTTTTTTCAATAAAATTTGAGATATCAAGTATAATTTTGGTTATCTAAGTTATTCACTGAAAATTAAGAATAAGAATAATGTCTGATGATTGAAGAAAGGGTTTTTAGTAAAAATTTATAAGAATAAAGGAGACAGTATCCTACTATAGAGTGATTAAGTTGATGGGCTTCATTATAGCACATTTTGGGAGAAGAATAAGAGATGTAATAGATTGTTTTTAGCAACAAATTTTGTTTTATCTTTGAAAGATCATGTTTTTAACTTGAAAGCTAATGAGAAATATTCAGATTAGAATTTTAATTTTCCCATGACTTTTAGTGACTTTGACAAATGCTTGCAATAGAATTTCAAAACAATTGCTATGAATTTTTTAGAGAGAGCATGCACTGAAAATAAGAACATTAAAGTGGTTGCATCATTTCGAAATGGGCAGTCATTGAAGTTTTCATGAGCCATTCTAAAAGTGTGAATTATGTAAAGGCACTGAATTCTATTAGTTTATTCATAAGTTTGAACTAGATGTTTGCAACAATAATGATGGCTCAGGCCTATTTTCTCTTGTATAACTAAAGTAGCGGTTAGATCTGTTATGTTATATGGAGTTGAATGTTGGGTAATGACTCGAGCACATGAGCAAAAGATGGGAGTTGCAGAGATGAGGATGTTAAAGTAGATGTGCGGACATATGAGGATAGAGAGGATAAGAAATGAGAACATTAAAGAGAAAGTTGGGATTGCAGCTATTGAGGAAAAACTCCGGCAAACACATTTAAGATGGTGCGAACATATACTTAGATGCTTAATAAATGCTCCAGTTAGACGATGTGAAATTATGATAAATATACACATCAAACGAGGAAAAGGTAGACCAAAAAAGGTTTGGTTAGCAATAATAAAATAAGATAAATTTATTTAAATATAAATGATGATATAGTAGGGAGTAGAACCCAATGGCGTAGAAGGATTCATATAGCCGACCCCACCTAGTGGGATAAGGCTTTGTTGTTGTTGTTGTTGTATATTAAAGTAGCGTCCTTGTAAGTCTGGAATTAGTTGTATCATGTATTCACTTTTGGAAATGTGTATAAAAAAGGTCATGTAATTGTTTTGGATCATTAGTTTTCCTGCCATTCCTTAATCCCTAATATTGGACAACTGTTTTATGGATTCTTTTCCTGACATGTGATTATTCGGTTTTTTTAGCAATATGGGGACATCCGCAGCCTTTATACTGCATCCAAACACAGGGGATTTGTGATGATATCTTATTACGACATACGATCTGCTCGAAATGCTATGCGTGCATTACAAAACAGGCCCTTAAGGAGGAGGAAGCTTGACATCCATTTTTCCATCCCAAAGGTCTGGCTATATATATACTTCATTCTACTATTCTTCTTTTTTTATTTTCTATTACTTGTTCATTCTCATTTCTATTATTTGTCTTCAGGATAACCCTTCTGACAAAGATGTGAATCAAGGAACTCTTGTGATATTTAATTTGGATCCTTCTGTTTCTAATGATGACCTCAGGCACATTTTTGGTGCATATGGGGAAGTTAAGGAGGTGATTTTTTTTTTTCATATACGAGTTTGCTTTAAGTATAGTGTTTTATAAGCTTATGTTAAATGCCTGTTATTTGTATATGGGAAGTAGATAAGGGAGACACCTCACAAGCAGCACCACAAATTTATCGAGTTCTATGATGTTAGAGCAGCAGAAGCTGCCCTTCGTTCCTTGAACAAGTGTGACATAGCTGGCAAGCGAATAAAACTAGAACCTAGCCGTCCAGGTGGAGCTCGTAGGATGTATGTACACCATTTTTGCATTTGCATATACTTGCTTTCTTTACAGCATACCAAGTCAGTAATTCTGGTCAATAATGGAATCAAATCTTCAATAACTCATTTCGAAGGATTTCAATGATTTACAAGATCCATGTTAAATCACTACTGTAGCTTTTTCTTATTATAAGTGGCAACTATTTGGTTAAACTTAATTCGAATGAATAGTTATACGAGTTTCAACAACTTTTAGTTTGGCATACATTACTCGCTTGACATTCATGTGGTAGTTAAATGAAATCTCATTTAGTTTAATATGCTGTTATGATCTAGTAACTATGGTTTGCTCTTTTATCTAATGATCAAATTTTATTTTAGTTTAATATTCTCCTTTTGGCATAACGGTAAAGTTGCTGCCATGTGACCTTGAGATCAAGGTTCGAGTTGCGGAAACAACCTCTTGCAAAATACAAGATAAGACTGCGTGCAATAGACCCGGTCCGACCCTTCCCTGGGATCCCGGAGTAGCGGGAGCTTCGTGCACCGGACTGCCCTTATTCTCCTTTTGGCAACATAAATAAATCATACTTGTTATTCTTTGTGAGCAACATTTAAATGTCAATGCCTTAAAATCCATATTCTAATTATGTTTTGTGCTTTTCTCAGAATATGTTATTCAACGAGCAATATTTGTATGAGAATGTATGGAGAGATCCTCAATTATTGCTTGTTATTGGTATTGTCGAGGTCTTATATAAGCTGTAACACCATTGTTAGTTATTATATAATTAAAGATTCTAGTTTAACTGGTTTCATCTTTTACCTTAAATTGGTAACTAACAAATTTTTTTCTTCCAATTTTACATCTCAAGAACTATAATGAATCTGGATTTTGGTACCCAGGGTTTTTAATTGTGGATATTTTTTAATATGCCCCACGCAACATGGATTGGGAACTTCATAGATTTTAAAATTAGTTTGCAAGAAATTTCTTGCCTATTTTAAAGTAAACACTTGTGACAAGCCACTTTTTCTAAATCAGCCTAATATGATCTTTTAAAATTAGTTTGCAAGAAATTAGGAAACACTTGTGACAAGTCACTTTTTCTAAATTAGCCTAATCTGATCTTTTTTGCCGATGAAATGTGAATTTAGTTTGGTAGGTTTTCATTTCTTTCTTTTTTTGGTCCTTTCATCCTGTTCTTAAATGTTTATTTGATATCTAGACAATGAGGTTGCCTTGAACACTGATTATTTTGTTAAAAATTAATTGTTTGTTAGATACTAGAAACGTAAAAAATTATGTCCTCGGATGCTAAAATGGGAATGGATCCCTTTACACCTTACACACCACTAGCCGGATTCTTCAAGTCTACAACCACTTAAATGTTATCCAACATCTCCCAAATCCTGACATGTAATTTGTATGTGCGTTCAAATTGAAAAGTGTGCTTGTACATTTAGTGTGCATTTATAATCCCATATACTGATTTCACTGTACAGAAAAATCTTGAGCAATGCTAAGGAAAAAGATAATTTGAACATAGGATTGCTGTGTGCTTTATCCAAAATCTGAAGTTCCAATAAGAAGGCTTGCCATCAACAAGTGATTTTGGCAACAAATATAAATTAGCAGCTAGACTATAGTTAATTGACTTCAATAGCTTAAATCCTATTGTAAAATGTAAATGCAAGAAATCGTTTTTGTAGTCTGGTTATTCATTACACAACACTGCCTACCTTTTTATCATTATTTACTATTTTACTTTAACCTAATAACCAGGGTGATAAAATGTTTAAAGAACGTAACTTTTGCATGGTTTAGCTACTATTGATGGTTTAGGTACTATCAAGGCTTACACTGCATATACTCATTTATAACATTACTACTACCCATATCATCTTTAATAACAGAAGTTCACTAAACTAAATAGCAACCAATGCTTTTGTTTGGGGGATAAACACTAATAAATTATCCTACCTTTTCCTTTATCTTTTGATAAGTCTGGTTCACAATCTGGATTTTGATTCGTAGAGAATCTTTATATGATGTGCCATAGGTTGAATAGGAATTTCAATCAGGTTGTTAATATTTAGGTTCTTAATTTTTATAATTTTAGTTTCGTTTACTTGTCTAGATAAAACTACTTTTCCAACTAATTTTCTTCTGCTCTTGCATTAGCCAATTTGATTACCATGGGTATGGCATTCTGAAAGGAAATGATTTTGGTAAATCACTATTATCTTTTGCCTGTTTGAACATGATAATCAAAGTCCCTTATTACACAGCAAGTTGAAAATCTTATTTATTAAAAAAATGGATGACATCACAGGTATGATGATTTTATTCATCATCATTATCATTTTACAAGCAAGAAAGGCACATGCCTTTTTCCGAGAACTGTTAGGGCTTCTGAACTTGCGTTGTAATTTACTCTAAAGCTGAGAATATCAGTTTAATTCTTAAATGACGATTTTGACTAAATATTTGGTGTATACACTATTTGATTATCTCCTATTTTTGCTATACTATGTTACTTTGGTAAAATGTTATGGTGGAGCTCTTGTTCAACTTAAGTGATAATATCTCATTTCTCCATACAGTTTGATGCAACAAATGACTCATGATTTTGAACAAGATGAAACCAGAGGTTACTGGCATCATGTGGGTTCACCTATTATTAATTCGCCGCCAGGTAGAGACATAATATGGGCCTAAGCTCCTGTTTGTTGGTTTCTATCTTTATTTTTCACTAGTAACACTAAGTTTGTGCATTTAATTGGTACTATATTTTAGTTTGAACAGGTTGTTTCTTGTTTTACAGGTCCATGGGGACAATTCAGTAGTCCAAATAATAGCAGTCCACTAGACGTTTTCAGTAAGTCCCCTAGTGGGGGTATAATTAGTCCTATTGGGAATAATCATTTACCTGGATTAGCATCTGTGCTTTCCCCAATTTCATCAACTTCAGCAAAGATTGCGCCTATTGGGAAGGACCAAAATAGAGGTGGTCTCTCTAATCAGAAAATCTATGGAACCAACCAGTTACATGGAGGTGGGCACCATAATTTTCATTCTTTGCCAGATCACACTCATGGATTGTTGAACCCAAGCCCAGCCAATTCAACTTCTTTTGGTTCACCAACGCCAAATGTTTCTGCGGTCGGGACTCTGTCGGGCCCCCAATTTCTCTGGGGCAGCTCATCTCCATACAATGAGAATATGCAATCTTCTGTTTGGCAGTCTCAAACTATAGAATTCAATCCAATCTGTCGTGGCTCGTTGCATGGGTCCTCACACAAGCAGAATTCAAATTATTCTGGATCTGCTCCATCTGTTTTTCCTTTCGACAAACAGTATGGCTTTATTCCCAAGTCACCAGAGACATCTTTCACAAACCATATTGCATTTGGCAATATAGGAGTTAACCGAAATGATGCAAGTTTTATGAATATAACTCCCCGGGCGACAATGAATCAGGGCATGATGTCTGGAAATATGCCTGATAATGGTTCGCCTAATATGGGAATGATGCCTGCACACAGATTTGGGCCTTTGCTCTTTCGGAATGCTGCATACCCTGGTCCAACATCCATTGGCTTTGATGGTTTTGTTGATTGGAACCGCAGCAGGCGAGTGGATAACCATGGGAATCAAGTAGATAATAAGCAGTACCAGCTTGACTTGGACAGAATTATTAATGGGGAAGATGCTCGAACTACAATTATGATAAAGAATATTCCAAATAAGTGGGTTATCTTAAAAGAGAAACTACTGAAGTTTTATGCTTTTATATTTATACAAAATCACAAACTTAATAAAATTAGTAATTGCCTCTAGGTACACTTCCAAGATGCTTTTGGCTGCAATAGACGAAACTCACAAAGGCACTTATGATTTTTTGTATCTGCCAATTGATTTTAAGGTAATTACAGTACACTTGGTTGAATATCAGTGGTTTAATAACAATTTCTTTTTCAGGTATAAACTAGTTTGTTTCTACCTGCGCAGAATAAGTGCAATGTAGGCTATGCATTTATAAACATGGTCTCTTCTGCACACATAATATCCTTTTACAGGGTTTGTTGCTTCTCCTTATCTCTAACCTATGTTACTTGAACGCATCATAAAGCTATTCTATCAAAGTTAGCAGTAAGGTAGGCGTTTAAAGCTCTATTTTACTTATACAGGCATTTCATGGAAAGAAATGGGAGAAGTTCAATAGTGAGAAGGTTGCTTCTCTGGCATATGCACGAATCCAAGGCAGAGCAGCACTTGTTGCCCATTTCCAGAACTCAAGTTTGATGAATGAGGATAAGAGATGTCGTCCTATTGTTTTTAAATCTGCGGGAGTGGAGGCTGGTGATCAGGTAATGTGCCAAATGTTTTTGTGTGCCAATCATAGTGAAGTATAATCTTCTATGGATAACTGAATAACTGATACATGCACAATAACAATGGTTGACATTAGGGCAACCAAATCAGACTAAGTATTAACAAAATGTAAAAAAGTGATTAATTCTATCTAGTGTCATTTCTCCATTAGGTAAATCTGATTTCCCATGGGTTCTCGACCCTTTGTTTTCTGACGACGACGCTGACTGACAGTTAAGTAGGTTTTGCAGGATCTCATTCAATCAAGTAGCATGCATGTTCCTCAAGTAGATGGGGTGGGTGGGGACTCACCTGAAAGTCTACAAGGGAGTTATCCAAATGGGAACAACATCACCATACCCGAAACTAGCTCGGAAGGATAAGTACTCAAACTAATGCATTTCAAACTTGAGTGTGTATACTAATGCATCGATAGGTGTCTAAGTGTAAGATATGGTGAGTGGGGGAAAATTTGGTAACAATTGTATTGAAAGGGTGTGTCCACTTTTGCAACTCTGGATGCACCAAACTGTCACTGGCTTGCGCCATTAATCGAAATTGGGACTCCATAATCTGTGTTTTTCGCACAGATAGAAAGCTGTAATTGCTAGAGAAATAAGTTTGTAGCGTACAAGGATTTGGATGCTGTGAATTCTGTGTGGTGGTAAAATGTGTTTATATTTCTGGTCTTTCTGCTGATTTTTCTTCACTATTTTATACATTTCTTAGCTTTATCTGGTGCCCAGGAACGCTTTGCTTCCCTGGCATGAGCAGTCTTTTTCTGTCGAGATTTTGCAACGTTACTAAAAAGTAAAAGTTTTGCAGCTTTCCCTATTTGAGTGGAATTGACGGCTGCTCGGTCCCACCTGTCCCCTGGTGCTCACCCAACTCAATTATTTGAACTAATGAAAATTCCACAAATTTGCTTTCTACATGTAGTGGATGATCTTTGTCA
>JBBUKS010000065.1:7314245-7336472 GCA_038050645.1 Hedychium gardnerianum
GCTCACCCAACTCAATTATTTGAACTAATGAAAATTCCACAAATTTGCTTTCTACATGTAGTGGATGATCTTTGTCAGCCACTGTTTGTCGTATTTGAATTCAGTATCTTCATGGACCAAAATATTGATTTACGCCCAAGAAGGTTATTTCGCCAAAGGCATATCGAAAATTTGGGATTATCTCTTTTTCATTTTATCTCTCTACATTGATTGATTTTTTTTGTCCTTCTCATGTACGTACCATAACTTTTCTCTCTCTTAATTTAAATTTTTAAAAAAATCTCATTTATATACTTACAACAATTATTATAATATTAATTTTTAAAAATCAATATCATTTAATTATATCAGCATCACCAACACTTAATAGTATTGGTTTTTAGAGTTTTTAAAAATTAACATTACGATGGTATTGTTAAATTATAGTATTATTATTTTTTAAATAATAAAAAATATCATATTTAGATTTTAGAGTTTAGTAGAAATCCACGTAAGTTGAAATTAATTCAATCAGAGTTATTTAAAGTCATCAATGAATTTCGGTTAAAATTCATTGATAGGTATTTATAGTGTTCATATATAATTCTGACATATGTACGATAAGTTATATGTATATATCAATTATCTTAAAGTCAAACTTTGAAATTTTTTGATCACTGTTGTTAATAACTTTAAATTGATATTTCTAGGCACATTTAGATTCTAGGGCACTTCACTGCTGTCAGATAAAGCTCTTTAGGTCTATCAATAAATTTTAATCGAAATCTCTTGATGGACCTAAAAAGAATTTAAACGATGTTTTTGGGCTCGAAACTAGACTATTATGGATTTCACCCAGTAACAAATGTAAATCTCTAAATGAGTTTTGATTAAAAAAAAATTATACTTCGTTCTGATACTTGAGTCAAAAATTATGACTTCCAAAGACAAACAATTAACACATACATACATATAACTTATCGTAGGGATGTCAAACTAGACATGGATATCATAAATACCTTCACTGCATTATCCTCTTTCATTACATGTCAACTTTTCAAAAATTCAAATATCCTAGATCCATTAATGAGTTTCGGTCAAAACTAATTGATAGACTCAAAGAATTCTAATCTTACTGATTCAAAGTGCTACAGGTTTCTAAAATATCCCAAAGTCTAAATGTACCTAGAAATATCATCTTGAAGTTATTAACAATAATGATCAAAAAGTTTCAAAATCTATGTACTATCATGCTCTTTCATTACATGTTAATTTTTCAAAAATCCAAATTTATTAGATTCATAAATAGATTTCAATCAAAATTCATTAATGAACATAGATAGTTTCAATTGAATTCATTTCAACTTTTGTGAATTTCTAGAATGTTATGGAGTACAAATATGTTATTTTTTATTTTAAAAAAAACAACACTATATTTTAATATATCAATATTATGGTGATGTTAATTTTTAGAAATTAGTATTATTATAATATTGATTTTTAAAAATTAGTATTACAGTAATTATTACATTTATGTAAATAAGAGAAAATTTTAATTTAATTTAAGAGAAAATTCAAAAGAGAAAAATTATTGTAGGTAAAAAGAAAAGAAAGAGAGAG
The DNA here is from genome assembly GCA_038050645.1 of Hedychium gardnerianum. NCBI lineage: Eukaryota > Viridiplantae > Streptophyta > Magnoliopsida > Zingiberales > Zingiberaceae > Hedychium > Hedychium gardnerianum. The sequence goes on from JBBUKS010000065.1 coordinate 7,315,845, forward strand.
AAAATTCTTAATGCAGGGGTAAAATAAGAAAGAGATGTATCGTATGGGCAATTCTCAAAATCCGAGGTAATTTAAGATGAGACCTTTATAAAATTGCCGCACCACAAAAGAATGAAGAACAGTATGGATAAAAAAATTAAAACAGAAGAATGATTTTTATTTTTGTTGTTGTCCATTAGGAGAGAGTTTGCAATCTTATTCGATTGAATGGTTTGAGTTGACTGAATAGTATTGAGTCAATTAAAAAGTAATCATGTTTTGAGTTGACTTGATTTAAATAGAAGAACTATAAGTTTACAAAAACAATTATACATCTCAAAACCTTTATATTCTTATTATCTTTTTAATCTTGTAATGTTTTTATTAAAAACTCAAGAGTTCAAGATATTTATCTTCAAGCTGTTACCAGATTTTTATTTTCTTAGAAAATTTTCTTTGTACCTACTTATTTTATATTTATAAAAAGGAAACCTATTTTATTTATACATGACTTGCCCTTTTTGAAGGAGAATTATTTTAGTGAGTTTTTGAGAAGTTAAATAAATTCATTAGCATTGTTTTTTTATTATATTTTCTGACATTTTAAATTACGAAAATTTTCTTCTAAAGTAAATTTAAAAATATTTATCATTTGGATAAATTTCATTAGCACTTTTTAATTTATCTAATGACTAATAAAAAAAATATTATAAGGTCAGATCGATTATCTGCAGAATTAATCGGTTCGAAGAACTAGATACTTAAATTATTAAAAAAAAATTAACATATGCAATTCCCTTCGGATTATAGTACAACGGCGATTTTAGAAATACGAATCTTAGAAATCTCTAAATACGGATCTTAGCAATTTTAAATTCTAAACTTAAATATGATGAATTAAGAGATTTTTCTCTAATGAGTAATAGACTTAAGAAAATGAATCATCTCAATAGATAGCACTTATCGATTTACTTCGATAGTCAATAAAATTTTTTTTATAAAATTGAATTAATTATCTTCAAAATTAATCGATTGAAAAAATTAAATATCTCATGTGGATTAAAAAAATAATAAGTACTTTTAAAAGTTGCCAAGCATGATACATGATACATAATGGATATAACTGAAAATCATGCTAAACTTGAATACTCACAGAAATCTTACATGCCCCAACTCATTATGATTCATATCCTTCCTTTCTTAAATAAAAATCTGGATGAGTACTTTTTTATATCAAAATCACTCTAATTTGTTCTAATCTCATTCTAATATTCACTAAGTCTTTGGCTCTCGCTGGCTCTACAATGGATCACAGTGCAATAATAAGGCATCCAGTAGATTTTCTTTATAACGAGAATTCAAATCTCAAAGCTGACAAAGAATGCGCTAATCGAGTTCGAACTACTGAGACAACTAGACTATCAGTTATATCAAACAGATCAATAAATCAAAATTTTAAATTGAATCAAATTTTTAGATTCTAATTTTTAAATCAAAATCGAATATTTATTAATTTGAACTGAATTTTTATATACTAATTAAAAAAATTTAATTAATTTAATTTTCGATCGAATTAATTAATATTTTATTTATTTAATTTATTTAATTTTATCTGATTTTTTAAAGGTATCAATGAATCAGGGAATCTCTCTCTCCTCGTCAACTCTTATTACTTTATGAATAAAAAACAAGAATGATCCATGGAGATCTTTAGCATTGTCGCCCCCGTATAAAATGGGTAGACCAGTTCATTTCTGACAGAGCACCAAATGGCCCCCATCGGGACAACAATGTTAAATCATTCTTATTTTTATTCACAAGGTAAAAGTTAAGAAAACTCTATTCATATTTTTAAAATTTATTCTTATAATCGATAAAAGAATATATAAGAATAGATCAATTATTTTTAAAATTAATTAATCATTCCTATATTAAAAAATAAAAAATAAAAAAACCTATGTTCTCAAAAGATGTTTTGTCCCAAATGACGGGATATCTCTATAATTGTGCTTTTGTAATTTGTGTTAACTGTTTGTGGTATTAGAGTTCAGGAGATCTCAAGTCGGATGTGACTCGAATTGATTTGATTTGAGCTCGGTTGGAGTCGGCTGACCTAATCTCGAGCTCGACTTAGTCCGTCTGGGTTGAACTGGGACTTATGAGAATTGACGTGGACTTATTGTTGACCCAGTCTTGGACTGGCCATGTGGCCTCTGACGTCATTTGTGTTTTTTTATTTTTTTATTTTTTGTGTGTGGATGAAAATTGTTCATTATCTATATTTAGCCGTCGTTGGACGTTGGCTGTAGCTCCTTGTTGTGGTATCTGTAATTTCTTTCTGCGGTATGGAACAGCCTCTGCTCGTCTCTTCTTCCCCGGCGCCGCCCTCGCCGGCGTCCGACGACTCCCCCGGCTTCCTCGTTCGTCTCCTGCTCTTGGTCGCCGTCGCGGCCTTCTCCCTCTGGGCCAACTACGAAGCCTCCAAGGGATTCCAGGTCACTGTCCTCAACGCCGCCGCCTCTGTCTCCTCCTCCTCTTCCTCTTCTGCTCGACGCTTTGACCTGCTCTTCGTCGCCAACGGTCGCGCCGCCAGGCTCGTGCACCGCGCCGCCGACTCCGTGCAGCGCGCGCTCTACCCGGACGCCTCGTTCCCGCGGAAGCCGGTGGAGCGGGTGACGCTCTCCATGGCGCCGGCGGTCTCCGCCGACCACGGCGACTGCGTCCGCGAAGAGACCGTCGCCGTCCGGCGCGGCAGCCGCGAGGGGGAGTTCGCGGTGGAGTTGAGGCCCTGCGTCATGGAGGCGGCGGACGTGGCGGAGGCGGTGGGAGTCGCGGTGCGGCGGGGCGTGGCGCGGGTGTGGCTCTGGGACGGCCGCGGCCGGGCGCCGAGGCGGGTGCTCGCCGCCCTCGAGGACTATCTGGCCACGTCATCAGCAGACGCGCTACGTGGCGCGTTGGCCAGCCAATCAAGAAATGACAGCGCTGCTACGTTGCTCCCGCAGGAGGATTTTGTATGCGCCGCGCGTCTGAACAAGGCCATGATGGACGGTTGGGACGACCGCATGCTAATGGAAGCATGCGCCTCGATCGCTGCATGACCTTGCAGTCATTGTATCATCACTCTACTTAATTACATGAGTAATCAACCAATTAATACTAATTATTAGAAGCACCAGAGTGATGGCTTTGTTATCGCAAGTCATGGTGTTAATCTATTGTTAAAATATTAATTAATAATTAGAGGGAAAAAAATTTAGTGTTGCACTCTAATTTCAATGATATATATATAATATGAGTATCATCCTTGCTTGAAATATGATTATATATCAACATCCTCGACTCTAAACTTATAGTATATATCCTCATTCGAAGACTCTTGTTGCCAAAGATTAGTATGTAAACTCGTTTGAGTGCCATTACGAGGAAGTCTTGAGAAAGAGTATATATGTTAATGTATTCTAAGATCGATATTGATTATGTTAGATCAAATATCAATAGAAGATCAACCTTGAGATTTTATATTTATTTTGAAGCTACGAAGGCAACCTTGTAGCATGAAATATCAAAAAGAAAATGAGTAAATATTGAAGTAGAGTATATACAGTGGCATATACAACCTTGGCTTTAGCATCACTAAACTAGTAAAAATGCATTGCGATGATAAAAAAATATTTTAAAAAATAATCTATGAATGGAATTTTAAATCTATTCCTCAATTTCTTTATAATAAATAAATAATAAAAAATGAATAATTTTTTTTTTCACGAAATAAATTTTTAAAAAACTTTTCTTAATTTTTATTTTTGTCCTGCCAAATAATCAAGGTTAAAAGTCCTTGTCACACAAACTTTAGCCATTTGAAATTAAATGGAAGTTATAGGTTAAAATTTGATGTAGTTCAGTCAAACATCAATCTTTGCTGCAAAATTGGATCCGGTGGATATTGACGACTGTCATATAAAATGAAAGGTTTAATTTTTTGATTGGCACGGAAGTCAAAGTTTTTAATGGGTTAATCAAAGTAAATAGTCGATCCGTCGGTTAGAGATGACAAAACTGATCATAAAGTATCGATCCCAATGATTGTTCTCGATACATTCCCTTTGATAGTTGGAAGATATCAATCAATCAGACAATTTTGATTTTTAAATATCATAACTATGCTTCCGTCAATTCTAAGAAGCTATTCTCTTATATTCATCCTGTTGAATATTCTTGACTTTAAGTTCTATTCTCTTATATTTATCCGATAGAATATCTTCGATTCAAGAGCTCTCTCTTTTATATTCATCCGGTTGGATATTCTCGACTCAAGGAATCTGTTCCCTTTGATTATAGTGTTGTGCCTCTTCATATATGATCTTTTTTCATTAAAATCAACAAACCTGATCTTCAGAAAGTTATACCATAATAAATGTTGTATATGGTATTGTCAGAAGCATACATGACAGTATTATTACGCGAATATAAGGTATAAATGATGGAGATTACAAAAGTATTATAAAAAATTCAGCCCCTACAAGTACAAGTATGTTCTTTTTTCGATGGAATAAAAATACTTCTGTTTATCTTTCATATTTTTTATTCATTTTATTAATTTGATTATCAGAGTGATTTATCAGAGTGATTGCATCAAAAATCCGGTCTCTGGCCTACTTACTAATACTCTTTTCCTCTTACTATGAGGTCCTATAGGGATTTTCTTTTGAAAGTCTTCTTACAGTCCGCCTCCAAACTAATTTACGAGCGCTCCATACTTTATCGGTTTCAAATAAAATCATAAATGTTTTTTTTTTAAAATATATATATTATTTTTATAGAGAAAAATACAAGGAACCTTGTCACCTTGTTAAGTAAGGTCCCCCCGCGGCCCCCAATTACAATTTTGGTGTCTTTTCATCTTTTCGAAAAGATCGAGCCCCTCTCTACACTTTAGCCAACAAAACGGACCATTAACTTTAGCCTTTTTGTAAATACCGTACAGGCTCAAGATCCAGAACAAGTATTTTACTCGTGTGCTCAACGTGGAGTATGATTGACGTTCCTGTACTGCATCGCTAGCTATGTTCATCACAACCAGAACATTAAAGCTCGGCACATGAGAACTCCGATCGATCACAGTTGACAGATGGGAATCGATGATATACTCGGATTGATCTCGCTCGAATCAACTCGATTGTGGCAAAAGGCGAAACGTTCGCCCCCAGCGTCCCTGGCAATTCGTCTCAGGACCAACACGAAGGAAATAAATCACGGGGTTAGTCTAGTCAGCCCGAACAGTGACTAGTGCATAAGGGGGCAGGAACCTGACTACTAGCCAGTATTTGACCCCTAAATCTCATTGTGACAATACTTCATGCACTAGCCAACAGCACATCCCGTGAGGACTCGCTCGAATCAACTCGAGTTCAGCCGGTAGGGCGAAATCAAGTTCAACTCACTCGAGATGAATCAGGTGGGAGGGGAGCATAATGGTGTGTTATTGGGACTTCAACGAGTGTCGGTTTAGGTGCAGATCATGAGAATTTTGACAAACTGACAACGTTATAGTGTTTTCCGTACTTATTCACTATTATTGAATAACTCTTTCTGCAGTTGTTTGTTTCGTACGCACGTAGCAGAAGGAAGCCAAATTAGTACTATTTCCACAGGAACAGACCACTTCGAATAATTAGATTTTTTCAATCAATATGAATGAATTAATAATTAATACATAAAATATTATCATCGTACGATCTAAAAATTAAATTTAAATTAATAATCAAATTTTTACTCTCCTCATATATTAGTCATTATTCGGACTAACTAGACTAATCCTTATAATTTATCTACTCCGTGTTAATTTTAAAATGAACTGACAGAAACATTGAAGATAAATATTTTAATTTTTTATCATCATTTTTTCTATCATAAAGATGTACGTATGATAATTTTTATCATCTTTCAATTTTGACATAATAAATTCTTTACCTCGTCCATGATTTTATTTATTTATTTAAAATTATTCACAGAAATCTATATGTTTTTTTTTAAAAAAAAATAGTTGATTATCTATCTTCAAAATTTTATTAAAATTTAATAAAAATTAATTCAATACACGAAACTCCCAAAGTTTCAAAAAAAGATCGGATCATATTAAATTTATTATATAATTCATGACCATAAAATCATATGATAATAATTTTACCAGAATATTATTTTTATTGTTATTATGTTTTTATCTTAATAAAGAATATTATTTCTATTTTTTATTAAAATAGAAAATATTTTTATTTGACTTTTAATAATAATTATTGTTATATAATTTTGAATGATATTTTTTATTGAATTAGAATATTATGCAATGGTATCTACGTGTTAGATATATCCAATGACGTATTCAATATCAAAACAAGCAACAAACACGCTCGAAGAGACGATCAAATAACCTCCTACACGTGGCACTGTCGCCTTGGTCATATAAGTAAGAAACACTTGTTCGAATTACGCAAGTGTGAAATTTTAGAATCATTTGATACAAGCGCTTCATGCCTAAAAGGCAAGATGACTAAATTACCTTTTAAGGAAAAAAGTGAACGAGAAAATGACATATTGAGTCTTATACATACCGATGTATGTGGATTCATGTCAACTCATGCACGAGGAGATTATAGCTATTTCATCACCTTCATCGATGATCACTCACGATTTGAGTATGTGTATCTATTGAGATACAAATCTAAAGTCTTTTAAAAGTTTAAAAAATTTAGACATGAAGTAGAGAAATAACTTGACAAAAGTATTAAAATACTTCGATCGGATCAAGATAGTGAATACTTAAGCCAAGAGTTTTAATATTATCTCAGAGACAATGAGATATTGTCTCAATGGACTCCGCCTTACACACCACAATATAATAGTGTGTCAAAAAGATGAAATCGAACCTTGTCAGACATGGTTAGGTCGATGATAAATCATGCAAATCTTTCTAAAACCTTTTGAGGTTACGCACTCGAGACAGTTGTTTACTTGCTAAACAGAGTCCCGACTAAGACATTATCTATTACTCCATATGAGATATGGAATGGTAAGAAACCTCATTTATCTTATTTGAAGATATGAGATTGTCCTGCTTATGCGAAGAGGATTGTATCAGATAAGCTAGATGCTAAGTCTGATAATTGTCTGTTTATTGGTTACCCTAAGGAAACTAGGGGTTACCAATTCTATTATCCCTTGGAATAAAAAGTGTTTGTTTCAAGGAATGTTGTATTTTCAGAGAAAATTTTTTTCTTACAGGAAACAATAAGAGTGAGGTTGAACTAAGAGTAGTTCAAGAGACTACAATAGACATAAAAAAAGACGCCTAATTAAGACCCACAACCTATTGCTCATAGGGATGAGATAATGGTTGAACTTATTGATACACCGTCACTTCGTAGATCTAGTAGGACACGTCTAATTCCCGAGAGATATGAATTTCTCATAAGTGAATCGAGAGACGTGTTACTCATAGAGGATAAGGAGCTTACTGGTTATGAAGAAATTATGAAAAGTTCAGAAAAGGACTCATGGTTGAAAGTCATGAAATTGGAAATGAATTCCATGTATGAAAATCAAATTTGAAACTTGGTGGACCCACTCGAAGGTATAATACCTATTGGGTGTAAGTGAGTTTTTAAGAAGAAAATCGATATGAATGATAATTTGATTACCCACAAAGCAAGATTGGTGGCAAAAGGTTATCGTCAAAATATGATATTGATCATGACGAGACCTTCTCACTAGTGGCTATGTTAAAATTCATTCGAATACTCCTGGCCATAGCAACTCATTACGATTATGAGATATGACAGATGGATGTGAAAATAACTTTCTTTAACGGGAATCTGTTCGAAGATGTGTATATGATATAACCCAAGGGTTTCACATCTATTGACAATAATAAAGTATGTAAGCTTCAACGGTTTATTTATGGACTGAAGCAAACTTCCAGGAGTTAGAATATCCGTTTTGATAAGGTGATTAAAGAGTTTGATTTCTCATAAAATTCAGATGAACCCTACGTGTACATGAAGGCTAGTGGGAGTCGGTCGTATTCCTAGTATTATATATTGATGATATATTACTTATAGAAAACGATGTACTCGTTCTACAGTCTATTAAAATTTGGTTGTCAAAAATATTCTCCATGAAAGACATGGGAGAAACAGCTTATATCCTTGAGATTAAGATTGATAGATTGAAAATGTTGCTTGATCTTTCATAGTCTACATACATCAATAAAGTGCTAAAATGGTTTAGCATGGAAGAATCCAAGACAGGTTTATTCCCATGTGACATGAGATTCCCTTTTGAAGTCTATGTGCCCGAGCACACAAGATGAGAGGATTCGCATGAGTCAGATCTCATGTGTCAACTATAGAATCAATCATGTATGCTATGTTATGTACTAGCTGATATATTGTACGCTCTGAGTGTCACGAGCAGATACCAGTTGGATCCAGACACAAATCATTAGGTGGTTGTCAAGGCAATCCTTAAGTACTTAAGAAGAACTAAGGATTTGTTCTTGGTATATGGAAGGAATGATATGACTATACGTGGGTATATTGATGCCAATTTTCGTACTAATAAGGATGATTTCAAGTCTCAGTCTAAATACATATTCACCTTAAATGGATGCGCAATAAGTTAGAAAAGTTCAAGCAAGAAATAGTTGCTAATTCTACCACTGAGATGGAATACATTGCAACTTCTGAAGCAGCAAAGGAAGCAGTTTGGATCAAGAAGTTCGTCACTGAACTTAGTGTGGTTCCAAGTATTATTGAAGCATTACCAATTTACTATGACAACAATGAGGTCATTGCTCAGGCCAAGAAACCTAGATCTCATTAGTGATATAAACATGTGTTTCGCCACTATCACTCGATCAGGGAGATCATTAGTAGGAAGGAAATACAAATTGAGAGAATTTTCACCGAAAGGAATCTAGTAGATCCTTTGACGAAACCTCTACCTCAAAATAAGTTTGAGATTCATATAGAAGCCTGCGGTATTAGATACCAAGGTGATTGACACTAAGCTAAGTAAAAGTATATTATATTTGAGAGGTATTCTAAAGTAATTGCCTTAGGTAATATACTATTTATTGGATAAATACAATCACTATTTGAGTATACATTCTCTATGTATCTGATTAGATTTTAAACTCAATTAATGAGGTCCACAATACAATGCATAATATAAGAGAAATTGTGATTGGATCACAATTAGTGGATATCTCTTCATGTGTAATTATGTACGTATTAAAAAAAATTCTTAGTCGATGAATTGATGAGACTGGACATCATCGATTCTGTAAATCTCCTTAGTTTAACTAAGCAGTTGATCAGAACTGGATGAAAATATTGGGATGTTGAGAGAGCATATAGATGTTGGTTAAGGGTAACTAGTTCATTAGATATGACATGTCATGAGACTTCATGTGGTTCTATGCATGTCTATGAAGATCCCATTGCAGCTCGAGTGCAAGTTTCATTCGACTTGAGATATTCAAGTCATCTTTGTCATGGAAACTTATACTTTGACATCTTAAGTAAGCATCTCCTTAGAGGTGCAGCCCCGGGATGATTGAGTATAAGTCAAAGTGACCGAAGGTGCTTGAATAACCCACAGAGGATTCATCACTCCTTTAATAAAGAGACATATACCTTATGACCACTTGTCAGGATTATTACTCATAGGTCTTTGGCCAAAACAGAAATACGTCAAGAATATGATCTTCTTGGATAAGTGTTTGAGTAATTCTAATCCGCAGGATAAGGAACTACAGCTTGAGCTAGGTATGATGTAGTCAGCTTAGTGGGGACTGACACATAGACCATGTTCTAAATCGAGCGGGTATAAAATGAGTGAAAAGAACAGACGCACGAATAATTGTAGTTGTTGAAGGGTTCAGAAGTGATTCTGAAATTAACTGTGATTTTTGATCAATTAGGGATCATGATGTACTACTAGGTGTCACTCATGATCTATTCGTAATTATTGGTTAATTATGAATAACCAATATAACCGGGAACCTATAAGGTTACACACATTATGAGTTTATCCAAAAGACAAAAATGAGCTTGAGAATTGGATTTTCAAATCGAATCTTGTTGAACCAGAAAAAGGACAAATATGAAAGATAATTAGTCGAAATGGAAGCACAAATGAGCCACATCTTTTGAAGACGAATTGGACCTTCTTTAGTTTTATTATGAACCAAATTTGTTTGATTTTAATTAAAGATGGTTTGATTTTTGAACCAAAGTAGTTTAGTTTTGAACCAAGATGGTTTGGTCTTGAACCAAACTTAGGGTTAACATATTGGATTTTGGGTTATAGTGAATACATGTTTGAATTTGCTCTTCAAACTCGTTAGGAGATCTATATATAGATCTGGATAAAAGAGAAAAAATAAATCAATTGGATTAAAACCTAATTGTTAGTGTAAGATCATAGGAGATGAAAGAGGGGGTGAATCTCGATCGTTTAAAATCTCTTCTTTTTTATCTTCGTGAATCAAAGTAAGTTAGCGGCAGAATAAAAGTAAAAGCAAAGACACAGAGACACGATCGATTTTACTTGGTTCGTAGTCCAGCGACTACTACTCCAAGTCCTGCAATCCTTGACCGCTTCTGATGGACAATCTAATATAATTCTTCTCTCCAAAAACTTTGGGAGAAGAAGTAGATTCGCACAAGTATGAACATCAATATATTATGCAAGTACAATAAAGTATACCCACAACATTTATATGAAATGAAGCGTAGGTTGTCGGAACTCCCAGCGTCGTAGTAGTTGTAGCTTGCATGAGCAGTAGCAATAGAGATGTGAATGAGCACAGTAAGAAGTGATTGAATTCTTGTTCGGCTTGGACCCCGAGGCCTTCTTTTATAGGCATCATTCAGTCGACTGAAATCACGTTCAGTTGATTGAACTTTTCTGCCGACTGAACCTTTCCATCGACTAAACCTTTATCCGTCGACTGAACCTCGTGTTTTTTCCTTCTTTGCTCTGATCTGATCTATCTAATTTTGTAAATCACGTTGTTCGGTCGACTGATCCCGTTGATCCGTCGACTGAACCCTAGAACTTTCTTTCCCGCGTGATTCGATCTCATCGTCTGCTGTTACCATTTTCAGATCGGTCGACTTGTCCATCTTATCCGTCAACCGAACAAGATGTTAATCATATTTGTTGAATTGAATCTAATCTATGCCACGCTGGCCGAATCGATCGATTGAACCACACGTTCGATTGACTGAACCCTCGGTCAACCTAGAACTTTGTTTCTCTGCAAAACAAAATTAGCACAGGAATAATAGTATTCCTGCAAAATAGAATTAGATAGATATTAAATATGCATGAGTCTAATAGTTAGGACTGTCTTAATCTCAACTTAGAAACCTTCGTTGGTTTCTTCGGTTAGATCAATGCCTAAGGTTTGTCCCGTTTAGGACACGATCTCACTGCACTCTCTTCAGGAGTTTACTTCAACTCACCTACCAAACATCTGATCCTCCAAATCTGTTTGAACTTTCTCTGCTCAATGTCTGATCAACTTGATCCACTAAAACTTTCCTGCGAAATTAAATTAGCACAATAGAAATAATAGTAATACAAATAGTGTTAGCAACACTATACTTAAGTTGACCAAAATCTGCTGGTCCGGTGATGCCAGGCAGGATAGTGATTATCCTGCGGGCTTGACGAAAAGGAGGAGTTGAGGAGAAAAAAATAAGAGGGATCCGTCTAAAACCAAATTAAGAAACTTTATTAAGAATTAGAGGATAATTCTTCAACAGCTAGACATGACTCTTAAATAGACTCACATCCTGAGACATAAAAAAGAAAAGAAAACTAATATTTAGACCTCAATTCTTATTTTGCAAAGAAAAGAAAGAAATTTTATCCGAAAAGAAAAAAAACACAACAAAAAGAGATTAATCCAAAATAGGACGCGGATATAGATAAATCCTCTCCTATAAGTACCATGAATACTAAAATTATCCTAAAAATCATAAAATTAGAAATTACCAAAAATTATAAAGAGACTCAAAAAAGGGCTTAAACGGTGAAATTGGGGCCCGAAAGTTGACGGTTACGGATTGTATTTGGATGTGTGTAGTGAATTGTGGACATGTGTTTAATATCTATGTATTTGAAATTTTAGACACGTGTAGGATTTGATATGTATGAGATTGGATTGATTTGACTGTTATTTGGACATGTGTGAAATTGATTTAATTGTATGGATTGGATTGTATCTATTCTTTGTGAATGTTTGTTATAGTGTATTGGATTGAATTAAATTGTATGGATTTGATAAATAATGGATTATATTATTATGTAAAATGTAAACAAGATAATTCAATATTTAAAAAAAAAATCTGCTAAAAAATTTAAAGAATTAGCGACTGGATTTTCAATTCTATCACTAAATATCGTAACTGTAGTGCATTATACTTCATATATTAGTGACGGAATCAGTAACTCCATTGCTAATTAGTGATGAAATCGAAAATTCCGTCGCTATATATCATTCCAAAAAAATCATCTTAAATCCAACCATTAGCGACGGAATGTACCATTCCGTCGCTAATTCTAATGACAGAATTATATTTTTGTTGTAAAATATTTAATGACGGAGTATAATTCTGTCACTAACGAGCGACGAAATATTAATTTCGTCGCTAATCCCCGTCAGCAATCCACTTTTAAGTGATAAAATTATTCCGCCATATTCCATTGCTAACCCCTGTCAACAACAGAATAGTGATGAATAATTTCATCGCTAAACATAATTTGTTTTGTAGTGAAAATATCAACCTTAAGATTTTATTTTTATTTCGAAGGAAGGCAACCTTTTAGCATGAAATATCAAAAAGAACATGAGTTAATATCGAAGTAGAGTATATACGATGGTATATACAACCTTGGTTTTAGCATCACTAAACTAGTAAAAAATGCATTGCGATGATAAAAAAATATTTAAAAATAATAATTGAAAGGAATTTTAAATTTATTTGTCAATTTCTTTATAATAAATAAATAATGAATATATTTTTTTCACGAAATAAAAGTTGAAAAACTTTTCTTAATTTTTATTTCTGTCCTACCAAATAAACAAGATTAAAAGTCCTTGTCACACAAACTTTAGCCATTTGAAATTAAATGGAAGCTATAGGTTAAAATTTGATGTAGTTCAGTCAAACATCAATCTTACAAATGTTTTTTTTTTCTTAAAAAAAAAATATTATTTTTATGGAGAAAAACACAAGGAACCTTGTCACCTTGTTAAGTAAAGTTCCCTCCCCGGCCCCTCCCCCGCCATTACCATTTTGCTGTCTTTTTCATCTTTTCGAAAAGATCAGTGTAGGGCGCTGCATGCCAAACAAAACAGACCCCTTACAATTCCATTAACTTTAGCCTTTTTGTTAATACCGTGCAGGCTCAAGGTCTAGAAGAACTATTTTATTGACGCTCCTGCAGTACTGCATCGCTAGCTATGTTCATCCATCCATGTGATCGTCGATCATGATTCTTATTTACGACCGATCGACGAGTCCTTAACTGTTAATGGCTGGAATTTTGTGCTTGTCGATGAATAAATTAAACAACCACAACATTAAAGCTGGGCACATGAGAACTCTGATCACAGTTTACAGATGGGAATCGAAGATAGACTCGACTGAGAAATCAAGTTCAACTCATCCAAGTTGAATCAGGGGGGGAGGAGGGGACATGGTGTGTGATTGGGACTTCAACGAGTGTCGTTTAAATGTGTGTCGGCAGATGAGAATTTTGACAAACTGACAACGTTATAGTGTTTTCCGTACTTATTCATTATTATTGAATAACTCTTCTGCAGTTCTTTGTGTTTTGTACGCACGTACCGGAAGGAAGGCAAATCAGTAGTATTTCTACAGGAACTGACCACTTCAAATAATTAGATTTTTCCTATCATTTGGTATATAAGATGTAAGTATGGTAATTTTTATCGTCTTTCAATTTTGGCATAATAAATTCTTTACCTCTATCCATGATTTTATTTATTTAAAATTATTCACAGAAATCTATATGTTTTTTTTTTTGAAAATTTAGTTGATTATCTATCTTCAAGATTTTATTAAAAATTAATAAAAAAAACAACTCGATGTTATATAAAACTTTATTCGAATCACATGATAATCACAGAATTAAAATTTGAATAAATAAATATCTTGAAGATCCTACTATTGAATGTTCATAAACTATGCTCGGGCAAAGGGAAAGACCATATATCTGGGCAAAGTCGAATACTTGAATTGTAAAAAAAAAGGGTTGTGTCCGTAAGTTGGTGGCTAAAAAAAATCAACATAAGGATCTTTCGGCTCTCTTAAATTAGTCTTCAGCTCCCGAATTAGATGTTTGTAGGAGGTTCTAAAAGAGAAAAATCATCACAATGAAGTTGAGACTTGCTCAGAAGGTATGTCTCACTAAACCATCTTTAAGTAAATCATTTTTAATTTGGAAACCATAGATATTAAGCATGATCAAGAAGATTTAGGCTCGACCCTACTGTGTTCATTCCTTTGACCTTTAGACATTATTGTATTAACTCATAATACTCTTATTGTGAAAGAGACTTGTGAAACATTATTCTTAATGGAGAAGATAAAACATGTTATGGGTTGCTCGAGATGCAATTACCTCTTCATAGTTCAATGGAAAAGCCACATTTGTATTAACCCACTGTTTATCGAATTGTCAGACATAGCTTGAGCTAGCAAGCTCGTATAGTCCCTAATACTTTTGGCTCCATTAAGACAATCAGGTTGAGCTCATGGTTCTTCAGTGCCAGAAGGAAAAAAAAAATTCATCCAAAGTGCTCATCATTCTCCATGGTCCTCACCCGTATTGGTTTCCCAGACTGCAGATGCAGTGGCGAGCATATAATCACATGTTTTCACAAATAGACAGTATAGTAACGAGAGTCACCGTGATAATGATGACCTTCTGAAGTCCTTTGAGCTTCAAGAATGGAAGACATCTTGATGCTCAAGGACGTGCATATGAAATGTATAGGTGATACCTTGTTAAGTAAAGTCAGTCTCCCCTGCCATTTTGCTGTCTTTTTCAACGTGGAGTGTGATTGACGTTCCTGTACTGCATCGCGTCCCTCTCTACGCTGCATGCCAAACAAAACCGGCCCCTTACAATTCCATTAACTTTAGCCTTTTTGTTAATACCGTGCAGGCTCAAGGTCTAGAAGAACTATTTTATTTTTATCTCTGTGTTCAACGTGGAGTGTGATTGACGTTCCTGTACTGCATCGCTAGCTATGTTCATCCATCCACGTGATCGTTCATCATGTTTCTTATTTACGACCGACGAGTCCTTAACAGCTGTTTGCTGGAATTTTGTGCTTGTCGACGAACAAAACAACCAGAACATTAAAGCTCGGCAAATGAGAACTCTGATCACAGTTTACAGATGGGAATCAAAGATGGACTCGGATTGAGCTCGCTCAAATCAATTCGAGTTCAGCCGAAGGAGGAGGAGTGGACTGATCGAGGTGAACTTGGTTGGGCGAAAACAAGTTTGACTCATCCAAGTTGAATCATCATTCAGGCGAGTCAATAACTCTTCTGCAGTTGTTTGTTTTGTACGCCCGTAGCAGAAAGAAACCACATACCGCTTCAGAGCATAAATCCATAACCCTTTATTGGATCTAGATTATGACAATCATAAAATAAGATATTCCATTATTAGATCACAATAATAAATTTTCATCATAGTAAGTCAATATAAGAGTTAAGTCGGTAAGTTGCTCCTACAAGTGTGATACAATGGTAAAACAGGAAAATTTGAATCTCAAATGAAATAAATATCTTGGAGATCAGTTTTTGAATGTTCATAAACTGTGCTCCGGCAAAGGGGAAGACCATCTATCTCTAGGATTAGTCGACTGAATACCTGAATTGTAAAAAAAAAGAGTTGTGCCGGTAAGTTAGTCGCTAAAAAAATCAACATAAGGATCAAAAGGCTCTCTTAAATTAGTCTTCAGCTCCCGAATTTGATGTAGGAAGTTCTAAAAGAGAAATTCATCACAATGAAGTTGGAGCATTTGTGGATGACATAGAGTTTGGACCAATAAATTGCAACTAAAGCCGCGATTATATACTCAGAAGGTACGTCTCACTTAAGCATCTTTAAGTGAATCATTTTTAATTTGGAAACCTTAGATATTAAGCACGATCAAGAAGATTTAGGCTCAACCCTATTGGGTTCACTCCTTTTGATCGTTAGACATTATTTTATTTACTCATATTACTATTATTGTGAAAGAGACTTATGAAACATTATTCTTAATGGAGAAGATAAAACATGTTATGGCTAGATGAGATGGTCTCAGTGTTCGAGAACTCAGAAGAATTCTAATAGTGATATGAGGGAAAGACTGAAATCTAATAACAAAGATAAAGTCTATAGAAACGGGAAGAAAAAGGGGTACATCAACTCTAAAAATGGGCACAAACAGGATCATATAATTTTGCCGCATTCTGAGTAACCAGGAAGGAGCAGAGGCCATTTTCAGGATCAGAATAAGTTATCAACGGAAACAGGGCAAAGACAAAAAAAAAAAATGAAAAACCAAAGATGGTTGTTCGAGATGCAATTACCTCTTCATAGTTCAATGGAAAAGCCACATTTGTATTAACCGACTGTTTATAGAAGAGTTTATCCATACATTGGCCGCATCTCTGCATTGGGTATAGATGAAGGTCTGGATTCTTAGCTATATCATTAAACTTGGTGTTGAGCATAAGGATTATTTCTTCACTCCCATTGTTCACTTTTGTTTTGAGTTTTTTGTCCCATAAAACCTGCCAATTAACATAATAGCATAGAGTTATTTGTCGAGTATACTAAAATGAACAAGTTTAAATAGAAAGCATACAAGCACAATGTATTTTCAGACAGCTTGAGCTAGCAAGCTCGTATAGTCCCTAATACTTTTGGCTCCATTAAGACAATTAGGTTCAGCTCATGCTTCTTCAGTGCCAGAAGGAAAAAGAATTCATCCAAAGGTGCTCATCATTCTCCATGGTCCTCTGCCATATTGGTTTCACAGACTGCAGATGCAGTGGCGAACATATAATCAAATGTTTTCACAAATAGACAGTACAGTAACAAGAGTCACCATGAAACTGATAACCTTCTGAAGTCCTTTGAGCTTCAAGAATGGAAGACATCTTGATGCTCAAGGACATGCATATGAAATGAATAGATGATACCTTGCAGGTTCTGTAGGAAATTTTGTCTCGTCTTTTGTAACAACATTGCAGAAAAATGTTACGCAATCATGTAAGAAATTTGAGTGACACAAGAATAATATGTTCAAAGTCATTATCCGAAATATTAGGTTGGAAAAAAAAACGATTTGCAGCTAAATACTCCATGGTGGAACGGACAAATTATAATGACAATGTTGATGATGATAATTGATTACAAGGATCTCCTTGCCAAAGACATGACCTTAAACACTCAAAACTTCAAATAGGCAACAAAATTTCCACTCTACATGATAATCATGTAGAGGTTAGTCTCTTATAGGTTCAGGTCTGAACTGGAAAATGAATATGCTCAACTTGAGAACTCATATTTCATAAGCACCATTAGTGCTGAACTGGTTCCATTACAATCTCCCACTTCTCTGTTTCAGTTTGCCAGCTTTAGAGACCAATTTTTACTCGTTTGCAGAAACAAAGTGGAAAGTTAAAGATCCCAAGTTGAAAGGAGGTAGACAGTGGAGTGAATAAACAAAACAATTAGATAGAATCAAACAAGTACTTGGACAAGATCTGAGAATGTGAAAATATTGATGACAGTAAATGAGCATAAGATGGATAAAGGAAAAGTAATTAAAATGACCAAATAATGAAGTGGCAATATGTTTTATCCTCTCATGAAACCTAGGATCTGAGGCTATATGCATGGAAGCTTGATTACCAAAGTAAAGCTTCATTGGCACCTATTAAGGCGTATCTTATCTTGGTCATTAGACGTTTGACCCAAATGAGCTCACATCTTTTTAAGGCCATGACTATATTCTACCTCATTGAACCTTCCCACCCCTATTTGCTTCTTACTTTTCTAGAAAATGATATTATCTCCTAAGATGACACAATTGCCACAAAAAGATCGTCTATCTACATGGAGTCTGCTCAATTTGAAGATGACCTCAATCACTATATAAGATATTTTTCCCTAGGACATTCTTTAAATAGTGGAAAATACTCATAGCTACTACCCAATGGTCACGACATCGCTCTCTAGAAATTGGATTATGACACTAACAATAAAAGAGATGTTAAATTTGGTGACTATGAGATAATTTAGTTTTTGTACTAGCTTCCTATATTTGCTTGGTTAGCCAATGGCTTCTTATATTCAGTTATATCAAATATCTTTATTTAATTTTTTGAAAAAATGATGTTTTACCATTTGCGCAGAATTGTTCTAAGACTTGTGTGCAAATGATGAAAACATCTTTCGCATGATCATGCATGAAGGGTGTCCTTAAGTGATCATGCTTGAAGGATTTATTCCCTCGATCATACATGAAGGGTGCCCTCGCATAAAAGTTATCCTCCTAATTTCAACTCATTCTAGTCCATCCCACTTTGGTCTCCCTTCAATTAACTTCTTCAAGTTTCAAGCTTCCGTGAGTGGTATAAGTAGACTTTTTTTATTCATTTTGGTTTGACCATAGCACTTCTAGTTTCAGAGCTGTTTGATCACTCACACCACAAGGTGAATCAGTTTGACAAAGAAAATTTGAACAAAAATAGAGAAACCCTCAAAGAGAGATAAGTCTTATTAACCCCCAAAGAAAGATAAACCTTGAAAAATGTGCATCAATTGCTGAGCCATTATAAAATCACAACCGAAATCATTACCAATTCTCGACCTTGGAACTTGCTGAATGGCTATACCTTCTTTCTGGACTAGTTGATTTTCAAAAAAAGACTTGGGACAAAGTTGGTATCATAACATTCATACTATACCTGAAAATGAATGGAACAACAACAACAACTAAGTTTTATCCCACTATATGGGTTGGCTATATGGATCATTTTATGTCATTGAGTTCTATCCCCTACTATATCATCATCTATACTTAAATAAATTTTATCTTATTTTATTATTGTTAATTAAATCTTTTTTGATTTTCCTCTTCCTCGTTTGATATGTGTATTTATCATAGTTTCACATTACCTAACTGGAGCATTTATTGATCATCTAAGTACATGTCCATACCATCTCAAATGTGTCTTTCGGAGTTTTCTCTCAATAAATGTTACTCCGACTTTCTCTCTAATGTTCTCATTTCTCATTTTGTCCATCCTCGTATGTTCACACATCCACCTTAACATCTTCATCTTTACAACTCTCATCTTCTGCTCATGTGCTCGAGTCATAGCCCAACATTCAGCTCCATATAACATAGCAAGTCTAACTACCGTTTTGTAGAACTTTCCTTTAAGTTTTAGAGGTATTTACGATCACATAAAACACCCAACACTCTCCTTCATTTCAGTCATCCTGTTTGTATTCTATGTAAGACATCTCTCTCAATCCCATCATCATTTTGCAAAAATGATCCTAAATACTTAAAGCTCTCAATTCCACACAACTCGTTATCTTCTATCTTAACAATTGTCTCATTATGTCTAATATTGTTAAACTTAAATTTCATATATTCTGTCTTTACTCTAGTAAGTCTAAAACCTTTCACTTCTAGTGTTTCCCGCCAAGATTCTAGTTTAGCATTTACTCCTTCAAGTGTCTCATCTATCAAAATAATATCATCTATAAACAACATATATCACGGTACTGTGTCTTGAATGTGTCCAGTGAGTTCATCCATAATTAGTGTAAAAAGATAGGGACTTAGAGTTGATCCTTAATGTAATCCTATTTGTATTGGAAATGTTTAATCCACCTGAAGTCTTCACTCTGGTCGTTACATCCTCATACATAAGATTTTTTTTCTAAGTCAATGAATATCATGTGTAAATCTTGTTTTTGCTTCCGATACTTTTCAATTAGTTACCTAAAAAGATGTATAACTTTTATTGTCGACCTTTTATATATGAATCAAATTGATTTTCGATCACCGTGGTCTCCTTCCTTAATCTTTTTTCTATTACTCTTTCTCAAAATTTCATGGATGACTCATTAGTTTAATACCCCTATAGTTTGCATAATTTTGTATGTCTCTCTTGTTCTTATATAAAGGAACTAGTGTACTTACCCTCCATTGATTAGACATTTTTTTCGTTTTCACTATCATGTTAAATAATTTTGTAAGTTATTCAATACCTTATTTTCCTAGGCACTTCTATGCCTCTATCAAAATATTATCGGATCCAACGGGTTTTTCATGGGGTATCCCCTTTAAAGTTTGTTCTATTTCTGAAATTTAAATTCTACGATACAAATTTAAATTTTTATACTCATTTGACCTACTTAAATTACCTAAGTTAAGTTGGTCACATAAACCTTCATTAAAAAGTTGATGAAAATACCTCTTCCACCGCTCTTTTATTTCTCCATCGTTTACTAGTACCCTAT
>JBBUKS010000065.1:7337693-7349859 GCA_038050645.1 Hedychium gardnerianum
TATCAACTTGCAAAGATTTCACATACACATTAAATCAAGCACAAGCAAGGCAGCACACATATGGAACAATTCATAAACACTTCATAGAAAGAGAAAATTGGCAAATTCATAGTTTGTACATCAACATCACATCAATATTACTCCCTACATCCTAGAATCAAGGAAATCTACTCCATAGCGGAGGAATTATAATCTAAAGATGAGAAAGAAAGCATTCTAACAATCAAATCCTAGAAAGGAGAAGAAAGGAATGTTTATCTATGACTTGTCGGCGTCTTCGGATGAAATCCTCACTCCGAATGTGGACGGATCGTTGGACTCGATGTGGAATTAGACCTCGTAGGTTCTCACAAGGGGGAAACCTCTCCTCCTCTCTAAAAGGGGATATAGAGCCTCTTTTATAGCACACACAGTCGTGTCCCTTACCCACATGGTCGTGTGAAACCATACAGCCATGTGCTTGCTGGAGCCAAGTAAAGAGAAACGGTCGTGCCAATTGCCATGGCCCAAATGTGAAAAATCCCCAAGAAATTAACATGGTCGTGCCTTTTGGCATGGCCTGTGTGAAGGCTTGTTCTGGTGAAGTCTCTGAAGAGACACGGTCATACCATTTGGCACAGCCAAGTCTTTCTGGAGTTTGGCACGACCTGGCTTCTAGTGTGATATGGTTAGCTGTCTAGAAGGCACGATCGTGCCATTTGGCATGATCATGCTTTGGTCTAGATTTGTTGAAGCAGCTGGTGGAATTTTGTCAGGCACGACTGTGCCCTGTGTGGCACAGCCACAACAGTAGAAATGGTTATGTTTGTTGCTCCATTATGTAATTTATCTCCTTTTAGCTTCCAAATCACGTCTTATCAAAGAAAATACGAAGAGAGCAGATCTCCAAACTAGGGGAGTAAAAGTATGACAATAATATGAAATGAAGTGCAATAAAGTAGATTATAATCAATCAAATACAAATAAATGTATGATAAACATATCTAAAAGTATATATAATCTACGCACATCAATTTTCTTTTTCAAAAATTATTATGTTTGCTTTAGCTCCGGGTTATTTTTTTTATATATGTCAAAGTGGGAGAGATGAGTTAAAACTTAAGCATTTCGCATTTCTTTAAAAATACTAAGACCTTAACTTTAGGGGGAGCAACCTTTTGTTTTTTTTTAAATGTAAAAATCTTTTTAAGGTTGTTTCTTTACTTGAAATTTTCATTTACAATATGTTTTACTTAACTTTGAACTAGGTTGTTATAAATCAAAAGGGGAAAGATTGTCGGTGCTGGAAGTACCAGCTAATCAAACCTATATTTTGATAGATGACAAAGGTTCAAAGTTAATGTTTGTTGTGATCTAATAAGTTTGACTGAGTATGCAGGAAGCTCAAGAAAAAAGTCCTAAGGGATCTTAGGCAAGGTACAAGTCCTAGTTGAGGCTGGACAAAGAAGACCTGATTAGTTGGACTGGGGAAGAAATCCTGATCAGGGAGATTGGGCAATGAAGTCCTAGTCAGGGCGATCGGGCAGAAGACTTGACAGATCAAGGACACCGGGCAGAAGTCCTAGGAGTCGAGGACATTAGGAAGAAAGTCCTGGGGGTGGAGGACACCAGGCGGGAGTCTAGAAGAGTCGAGGATTAGACATCTAGTGAAAAGTCTCGGAGGTCAATGTCAGATGGTGAGTAGAAAATCCAAATAAGTCTGGAGGACCAGATGTTTGGCGACAGATATATTCTCTTGAGAGGAGTAAGTGAGGACGCATTCCCCGTTAAGGGAACAGTAGGCGTCAATTCGACCTAAGATTTCACTGGAAACCCAAAAGTCAGAATCGGACAGTCCCAGGACTGTCCAAGTTAACTTATTTATTCATATTATGTTTTCTATGCTAACAATATGATGCGAAAAAAATAAGCCTGAAAAAGATTAACTAGGCGCCTGGGAGAGATCCAGGTGCCCTAAACTGATTCAGATGCCTCAAAAGGATTGAGGTACCTCAATCACGTTGACGCGAAGCAAGGTGAGGTGGCAGCTCCTGGTGGTTGGCGCACGTCAGCAACCAGGTGCCTCAAAGGGATTGAGGCGCCTAGGTTGAGATAGACTCGGGCAGAGTTACACTACGATCAGAAATCGTCACGTCAGCAATCGAGATGTCTCAAAGGGATAAGGCGTGACTAACTCGGATCCAATCAGATCGACTTCAGATTGAGGCGCCTCAATAGGAATAGAGGCCTCTGGATGGGTCAATAAAAGAGGGACTCGACCAGCAGCTTCGTACAACAATACTCTATGACTTTTGTACTCATGCGTTGCTTCGAAAACTACTCTATGACGTCATAACACTGCTCCAACAATCGACGCTCAAGTTACTACATTCCTCAAGTTGTCGGTATAATTATTTTTAAGTTTCTTGCACTTTGTATTCAAGATCTTTGTAATATTCGGACTAATAGTGAATTGTCCAACAAAAGCACTCATACGGGTGCGAGCTTTGGACTACCAATCGCTGGATTGTGAACCAAGTAAAAAGAAAGTCTTAGCATTGTTTCTTTTATCATTTCTGCTGCGTTAACTTGTGTTTTATGAAAAAGTAAAAAAGTTGCGAGCGCTATTCACCCCCTCCCCTCTAGTGTTGTTCACCGATCATACAAATCATGCTCATAAAATGCAACAAGATATATGTTAAACGATGCTTAAAAATATGTATAATCTACACACATTAGCAGTTGGCGACAGTGAGGAAGGTGGTGGCGCCGCTAGCCTTGGTGGTCCATGGAGAAGAAGTAGAGGCGGCGACGGTTGTATGTAAGAAGAGATGAGCCTCCTTCTCACGTCTCCAGAGAAGCTTCTTTAGGGATCAAAAATTAACCACTTTTTCTCAACCCTTGGATGGTTTTCATTTGAATCAATGGCTAAAAATTAGATCTAGATGAAAAGATGAGATGTGAATCTTTGGGTTGAGAATTAAGAGTTAAGAAGAGGGTTTAAACCTAATCCATTAAGGAATGAAAAGTGGGCTTTTGAAATTGGGCTTGAGGAGTGGGCTTAAGAAGTGAATTGGGATGTCTTCTTGAACTTCAAATTAGGTTCTTCTTTTTTTGAATAAATTGGAGATTGAATCCATGAGGTGAGATATTGATTGGGTTGGATGAACCCGACTCTCCATTAAACAAATCTTCATTTGATTTGAACCTCATCCAATTGAACTTAATCGGATCTCCTAACCTTAACCCATCTTCAATTGCACCATGCTCAAATTGAACCAAATCAAGATGCATCAACCTTTGGATGACTTGATCACGATCAACGACCTAGATGCTCTCAAATTTGGATGAAGAGCCCAGATCACTCTAGATCTCCATTAAGGGCTCAGATCGATTCAAATCGGGATGGATGATCAAGATGCTTCAGATCTCTATCAATAGTCCAAATCGCTTCCTTAAAAAATAAGATGCACAATTTTAGATTAAATTTTAGAAAATATATGAAAATTTACATCAATGCTCTAAAGAGATTTTCACTCATAAAACATGATATAAATCAATAATTAATCATATGAGAGAATAAAAATACTAAATATAAGAGTCAAAATGCTCGTTATCAATATTTTTCTATTAAAACAAAAACAAGTCAAATCCTCTTCTAGCAATTCAAATTCATTAAAAAAAAGTTATATAGTCTTCCAGCAATTTAGAGCCGTTACAAAAAGAAGTTGGATCATCATTCGGCAATTTAGATTTGTTATGGAAAGAAGTCAGATCGTCGTCCATCAATTCAGATCCGTTATAGAAAGAAGTTGGATTTTCTAGAGGGAGCTTGGCCAAATTCAAAAGTATTCAGTTTACTCTTCATGGACTCAATATTCACAAAGATCACTCATTGAAGTTCAAACACAACTTATTGAAACATAATAGAGTCCATACTAAGTCAACAAACAAAATAGATTGGCAAAATACTAGAAGCAGATTGGACAGAATGAAAGGTTGTGTCAATTAAGCGGTTAAGTCATTGATACAGTTGTTTTCCATTTAAAGTATAGAGGGTCAGATGAAAGGTTGTGTCAGGAAGAGTGGTTACCATCTACTTGTTCCAAATCACATTTAAATATGTGAAGGATACAGTTGTCCCTTGCATATGAAAGGTCATGAATGTTAGACTCAACTGTCGTTCCTTCTTCTCTATTAAAGGTATTTTACTTCTTCAACCGGAGGTATACAATCTCTGAGATCACAATATTTCCATACTCTTTGTTCACTTCTCCGTACTCTCTCTTCTCCGTACTCTCTGACTTGAATGTCGGAGAAACAATACCAAGGCAAGTCTTGGCTCCTTTTCTAACCTCATGTTGACTCTCTTCAGAGAAAATTGACTTTCCATCATCTTGACTTCTCAACGTCCGACTTCCCGTCATCCGACTTTCCGACATCGGACTTCCTATCGTCCGGCTTCTTTTTATCCGACTTTTCGAGTGATCGAGCTGTTAAAAACCTATTCAATGAGAAAATTATTGTTGACTCATCACAAAAGTCAACAATCAAAGAGTTGACTCATTTCTCGTTCTCGGTCCGGAATACTTAATAATTTCCATTCCCTAAGATTTCATATTCATTTTATATTGGGAGCGGAGATACTTGTAATTCCCAAGGTAGTGTGATTGTTAATGGTTTGCTCTCTTTTATAAAGGAGCAATTGATAATGAATCTAATAGAGTGATACACTTGTTATATTAATAGACTATGTAAAAGTATTATGTTAGCATCATGTTGTCTTTACTTTATTTATTCCTACTACATAAACTCTAGACATAATCAATCATCCACACAATTTGTGTTCTAAATATAATAACATTAATATTTTAATGTAAAAAATTTCTCTATTCATTTTCTCTCTAGTCGATCCACAAATATGATGCAGTAGTAAAATACAAAATACTCAAAGACATGAGCGGAGCTTGCATAAGCCTGAGGTCCAAATTAAATAAATAAAATTATTAGTTTATTCAACCCTTTGCTCACAAAGAAGTCAAATGAAAAGGCAAAAGAGACAGAGTTATTGGTCATTCATTGAGTCACTATTGCATTACTTTGTGCCAATTAAATAAATTTATAATTAATAAGAAATTGTAAGGATATGAAATAAAATTAATCTAATATAATAAAAGAATTTTTTTTATCTTCATTTATAAACATATCAATCCTTAGAATCAATTTTTTTTTACTTACATTTGAAAGTTTTTAGGATTTTACGTCATTGATTTCTCTCTTGTGTTATGTTATATGTGTTATTTTTTATCATGAATAAACGTATGGATATTGTCCTTCCAAAGTGGTTGATCGCCAAGGAGTCCACTGTCCACTCAAATATTAATTGTTGTTGTTGCTATTTCAATTTCTGTCGCAATCTTCATTCTTTAGTTTTGTTTTAGATTTATTTGTTTAAATATATTTTCTAGTTCAGAGGACATAGACGGAGCCGAGTTGATGACAGTCAGCATAGAAAAAAAATTAAAAACTCTTCTTTTACGCAAACTAAAACTTGAACTAAGGTTAATTTTTTCCTCTTCTTTTGATAATATCATTATTTAGATTTTGAACCAATAATATATTATGCTAGAATTTCTGTTGGTTACTACTTACTTGAGAAATGAAATTGGAGATGAAAAAAATGATTTATTTCATATGTCATTGATTTATGACTTTAGGATTTTTAGTGTTTAAGTTTGGATTATAAAAGACAGGTTGTATAATTGAATGATAATTTTTTTGTCTATGTAAAAAAAATATTTCTAACAGTTGATAATAAAACTATTATACAGAAGTTTTAAAATATGATAATTCAAAAAAAAATATAAGATAATTATTTTATGATGCTTTATGATTATAAGATTTTATTATTTCTTTTCGCTTTATCAATAATATTAATCAAGATCCTACCTTTGCCCCTGTTCAAAGAGACAAATAAAAACATCAAAATTTGAATTCTAATAGGGATAAATATTTTAGAGGTCAATTTCTGAGTATATATGATGGTAAAAGGACGAAACGTTCGCTCCTCGCGCCCCCGTTAATCTGTTTTAGGACTAACATGAAGGAAGTATATCACGAGAGCTAATTTACTAGTTCGGACAATGATTAATAGATGAGAAAAGACAGAAATAATTTCTGAATATACAAAATTATGTTTTAAATTTATCTAACAAATGAATAGAAAAAACTCATCTTATTTTTAAAATTAGTTGGATCAAATTTAAATATCTCAATCATAAAGAATACAAATTGAATATCTTTGGTATTAAATTATGTATTAAATTAGTGCAAACACACTACCACCTTTGAAATGAACACGTCATTAGCCCATTATGAAGCCTATTACAAATAGCCATTTTGCTAATGACTTGTAGGAAAACGACAAACAGTTTGCTCCGCCATTCGCTCATTTTGAAGGCCTTGCTCAACCTTATCGTTAAGTTCGAACAGAGCTCCATCTTCAAGGATCTTTAATTTTAATCTATTTTTATTTTTTTTATATTAACATTTGTCTAATTTTCAGTTATATAATTTTAGATAGAATTGTTAGATGGATCAATTTATAATTAAATGGGATAAATTGATTCGAAAGAATGGAACGGGTTAAATTGTCATCTTAGCGGGTTGAAATTTTTTCAATCCCTTCTAACCTAAAATGAATTACAGGTTAAACATATCGGTTCAAATTTTTTTCTTGATAATTTATTAAATTTTATAATTTTATAAATAAATTTTAATATTTATTTAATTTTTTTTCTTAATATGCAGATCAATCTGAGTCTATCAATCTTGGTTGCTTGGATGCATGATCTGCGTGAACTGATCCATTTAAATTCACTTTTAAATATGTGAATAAAAATTAACTTAATTCCCTTAGATGGTTTGACGGACTGAATAATTCGATAGGTACAATCAACAATTATTTAAAATAAAATTTTATTTTTAAGAAACTACCTGTAAGATAATTATACGAAGCCCATGAAGATAATGGACATCTCAAAGATGAAATCTATTAGAATATTTTCAAAGTTTTTGAGGAGGTTTATAAAATCAAAAAATCTGAAAAAAGTTTAAATTATTATGAGCATGAGATTTAAGATTTTTATTAGTGAAAATTTAAATTTATTTTTTAAAAAATAGTAAATTTTTTTAATAGAAATATTAAGTTTAATTAATATATTTAATTATTTTTTTATTATGAAAAAATAGTAAATTTTATATTTTTGATATATTGAGAATTATAAAAAAATATTTAAAATTTTAATCATTACAGATATATTAATAAATTTTTATCCGTGACATTGAAATGATACATTAGACTATAAAAAAGTTGTATAGAGCTCAAATTATAATAAGTGGAAATGTTCTTAAGTAGACTTGAGACCATGAGCCAGGGTCTAGGTCGGCCCCGACCCATGCCCATAATCGGGTTAACGGGCCTATTGCCCGTTGACCCGGGTCACCGGGTTGACCCGTAATCGACTCGGCAAGAAGCCGGATCGATTACAGGTCCAGGCCCCTAAAAATCGATAGATCGCTGGTTAACCGTCGGTTCGAAGGTGTAAATTTTTTATTTTTTTTTGGTTGAAACCGTCGGTTAATCGGCGATTTCTAGCCGTTGGAACCGCCAGTTAACCGACGGTACATAGCCGTTGGATAAGGTTGAGATTTTTTTTGGATATTTTTTTTAACGGTTGAGGGTACATGGCTGTTGGACGAGGTTAGGATTTTTTTGGGATATTTTTTTCAACGGTTGAGATCGTTTGACTATTTTTTAATCAATGATTATGATTTAGTATCCGTTACTATCCAAACTCTATAAATAAAGAGCTCATTTCATTATTTTCACACACATCTTCTCTACTCTCATTCTCAATTCTGTATTCTCTACGTGTTTTCGACTCCAAGTCTTCATTTCTGCGCACTTTCATCTCCAACTTTCAACTACAATGGAAGGAGGCTGCGGAGGTGAAAGTTCATCATCTCGATCTCGGAGGGGAAATAAAATAGTAAATCCACACGAGGACTCCAACATTCAATGCACCGATGATGAGATCGAGCACCTATTGCTTTCGACACCCGAAATACAAGGAAGTATCGATGCAATTACTTCTAAGGTTCGGAAAATTCCTCCTCAAAATCTTCTATTTTCATTAAACATTTTGAGAATGTTACTCTTCCGTCAGGAGAATTGCGTGCAAAATATAAGCACTGCAATGCTTCCTATAAATTCTAAACCGACGGTGGCTATGGATCGTTGAAACAATACATAGAAACGAAGCACCCGAAGAAATATGAACTCGACCGTTCTCAATCATAATTATCTAAATTTTCTTCGACTAGTGGTAGTACTGATTTTGGTTTATTTTTATATTATGATAATAAATTAAGAGAATCATTAGCTAAATTTATTTTCGTAGAATATCTTTATTTTAGTTTTAGATCTAAATGCACATTTGAAGATTTTTGTAAAGAATCTCTTAATCCATATGCTAAACGTGTTCTTATAATTATATTTACCCATACAATTAAAAAAATTAGTAAAACAAGGAAAACTAATAAATTTAGTAAATTAAATAATAAAGTTTCTTTATGTTTCGATATTTTGAGTGATTATTGGCAAACACATTCGTATATGGGTGTGACTTGTCATTAGATCGATAACTCTTGGAATTTTCAAAAAAGATTGTTAGCTTATAGAGTTTTTAATGAATCGTATATTGCACAATTATTATGTTTAATTTTAGAATAATATGAATTAACTTATAAAATATTTTCAATATCATTAGATAACGCTAGTTCTATTACCGTTTGTATAGAAGATCTAAAATTTATTTATCAACCTATTATTGGTGGTTTAATTTTTCACTCGCTGTGTATGTCATGTTTTAAATTTATGTATTCAAGATAGATTAAAAATTTTAGAAAATCATATTAAACCAATTAGAACTGTAATTTCTTATTTATGGTCGCATCCATCTATAATGAAATAATAGGGTAGGTTAATAAGACATAAAAAATTTTCACGTGATGTACCAACACATTGAAATTCAACATATCCATCATTACAAGATTCGTTTCAATATAAAGAATTATTATGTTTATTTTTTGTATAAAATAATACTAATATATATTTATTTTCACAATAATAAAATATTTTTAGTAGTGTTTATAAAAATTTAAAAGTATTTAACGATGCAATCAAACAACTTTTCGGTGTTTATTATCTCATTGCTCATTTAGTTGTAGTGAATTTTTTTAATATAGTATTAATTTTAAATGAACATATTAATAATGAATCTTTATATTCTTGCATATTAACTATGAAAACTAAATAGGAAAAATATTTTTATGTTATTTTAAAAATTTATTTAATTATATTTGCTTTATATCATAGATTTAAATGAGAAGTTTTACAAGAAATGTTAACTTTATATTATAATGCTTTAATTTCATTTAAAGATTTTTATTCTCCTGATCTAATTAATATTATATATAATATTAGAATTTATTTATATGATATTTATAATCAATATTATATAAAGTATGAAATACAAACTAATATTTCTGAAACACAATAAACTACTAGTAACAGTAATTTAAAACTTACAAAAACATAATTTTTATTAAAAGAACAGACGAAACGTCCATAAGGATCCTTAAGTTTCACATAAGAACCTAAGAATTAGTTTACGACTTCTTTTGATTTTAATGAAGCAAATAGCGATAATTTCGATGTCCTAAAGTGGTGGTCACATAAAGCATAAAACTTTCTTGCCATTTTCGTGATCACCAAAAAAATTTTAGTTTGTCTAGTGTCAACTGTTACTGTGGAGTAGACGTTCAGTGTCGGCGACAACATATTAGATGAACGACGATCGACTTTATCTCTCGACTAATTGGAAGCCTAAGCATTACTTGATAATTAGACTAAAATCGAGAAACAAATTCAAGGAATGCAACTTTTAGATGATTAAATCGAAGATTTTAATACTAAAGGAACAAATATAATGGGAACAAGAAATGGAAGTGAGTAACAATATCACTTCTTAATATAAAAGAGTAAAAATATAAAAAAATTACGTAAGCTTTGATTCCCTTATACTATAAGGAAATATATAGACAACTTAAATAAGTACAAATCTTTTGTTTAAATATATTTAAAATTTAAATTTTTTTAATATAATAATCTTGAACGGTAATAAACTGTGAATCGAATTATGAACCGATGATTTTAAATTATGAATTATAACTATCTTAATTAATTAAAATTAAGAGTCAATCCTTAAAAATCATCAAATTAATAATTTTAAATTATCGATTTCGAATCGTGATGAGATCTATCCGACCTCTTGCTTTCAGCTTTCAATAGACAAAGCCAACTGTCATTCCTTTCCTTCTTCGGATTTTATTTTTTCCACAATTATATCATTTCACAAAACGTGCGGCCAGGATCGGTGTTCCGTCTAAACAAGATATGCGAGAACTCGTGCACCGTCCGATTCCTCTAATTTCTTCAATTTTCCAATAAAAACCGGAATAATAGCACTCACCTACTCGCCCACTCCGCACTAAGCTCACACACACTCCCTCTCTCTCCTCCCTACCGACGACACTGGCTGTCTCCGGGAATCGGCGTCTGCGGCGGCAGCCTCGGCAAGATCGCCGCCTTCCTGGCGCTTGGATCCTGGGAAGGTGACCACCTGTTTGCCCTTTTTCTGCTGCTCATACGAGATCCTCGTAGATCTCCGAGCGACCGCCTGCATCAAGCTTTCTCTCTCACAGTGTTCAGGCCTCCGCTGGCTCCTGATGCTCTTATAAGCTTCGGATTTCCTGCCTCCGGTGGAATTTTGCCTTTAAGTAAGTAAGCATTATCTTAGTTTGGAAATTTTGTCGGTTCTTGATGATTGAATGTTTTTACTCCGACAAAGGGGGTGAGGTTTCACCTCATCTTCCTGGAAGATAATTGTAGAAAGATGCATCTGATGAAAACATCAAGTGAATATTTAACTGAAAATCCAGTTTCCTGGCATTTACGTAGAGGTTTCTAATACTTGATCCTGTACTGGGTAGGTGTACCAGATGGATTTCTCGAACAATTCCATCAAAAATAAAAAACTGAAGGTTCAGGACTGTACCATCTTATTTTGTATCCTTAACCTACTTTTGATGCGGCAAATTTGATTGATACTTGAACTGAAGCTCAAGGATTGTGTAAAATATTTAAATTTTTTGTGCCGCGTATGTGAACTTTCTACGTGAATGACATTTTTTTTCCGTATGGCTCTCTAAGAAATTAAGAGATGGATCCTTCAAAGAAAGGTCAAAGTCTTTTTTTTTTAAATTTCTGGAGGATTATCATTAGAGGGGCTATATGAATGAAAAACATAAAGGCATAAAGTTTATGGTTAAATTTGACTGAAAAGGGAGTCATGAGAGGCTGTGGATGCTACGCTGTTGGTGAACAGGGGTTATAGATACTAGGATACTAGTGAGGATGGGTTTTTGATTGTTAGAAATTTATTAAAGAAAGAGGACAAAAAGTTGCCATAATGGAAGACAAATGTCATGCTCCGGAAGGATATTTATCCGATGAAAATCGGACAGCACCTCCCCTGTACGACGGTCAATTCCCTGAATACATAATACATCTAAAACACAAATACCCAACACGGGTATATACATCCATACACAGTGCAATAATCACAAATAAAATACCCCACACGGGTATTCACAATCCACTTAGTGTATAGATATGATATAAATACCCCACTCAGGTATTGCACAACCACGCAGAGTATAAGAATATACAATAAATAAAAATGATGGTCAACACGACCAGAAAACCAAAACAATACATTGTTGCAAGTTGGCCCGGCTTACGTCACCAAATAAACTATGGGAACAAATCCGAAAACCCGATACAGATAAACAAATACAATACTAGATAAATACACAAATACGAAAGCTAAAACAAACCCACCTAATATGGAAATAGATCCGGAGCTCGATGTGAGTGGGACAACACGGGCAGATATCCTCCAAGCGACCCAATCAACAACCTGCTGACAAGAAACAACAATAGAAAGCAGGGGTGGTGAGTACAAAGGGAATACTCAGCGGATATAAGACAGATAGTGCATGA
>JBBUKS010000065.1:7350297-7376576 GCA_038050645.1 Hedychium gardnerianum
GAATTCGAGAGTCTTGAGTATTCTTCCCATAATGTTTATATTATGTAGAAAATTGTCTATGAATGGAAAAAACTAAGGTTACGCTCCAGCCGCCGAACTCCCCTTGATCCGGGGTCAAAGATCTCCGTTAAAGTGTTGAACTCCCCCTTATCCAGGGTCGAGAATCTCCGTTAAAGCGCCGAACTCCCACTTGATTCAGGGTTGAGGATCTCTGTTAAATCGCTGAACTCCCCCCTAATCCGGGATCAAGGATCTCCGTTAAAGCGCCGAACTCCCTCTTGATTGGGGGCCAATGATCTCTATTAAAGCGTCGAACTCCCCCTTGATCCAGGGTCGAGGATTTTCGTTAAAGCGCCAAACTCACCCTTGATCCGAGGTCGAGGATCTCCGCTAAAGCGCTGAACTCCCCCCTGATCTAAGGTTGAGGTGTAATGTATGTCGTCTGATCTCTTACTTCTTGCTTGGAACTCACAGTCTCTAAGGGCAGAAAATTTTCACCGATTGGACAACTCTCAAGTTAAGTTGGTTTTCCAAATTTCTGAAATTATAAACATAAGAATAAGTAGCGGAGGAAAAAAACTATTTCATTCCAGATCGGGAGGTTACAAAAACAGGCTTACAATAGCTATACAAAATCCTCAAAAGTGTCGAGAGAGATGTCATCGAAGATCTTGTCTAGGTTGATGAAGTTGCGGGGAAGATCAGACGTTAGATGCCCGGCCTCACGTAGCTGCTTGATCGCCCCTCATCCCTGAACTGGAACATCTTCACTGTCTGGGGACCGAGATGATCATAAAACTCTTCGGACTTCAGATATTCGGCCCTCCTGGTCGCCCAGCGCTCCTCCTCGCCAGACTGGTAGACTTCTAGCTCAACCTTCAGAGCCACCAGCTCGACAAATTTTCCAGCCAGCTCAGCTTGGAGATCCTTCTCCCTCCACCTGTTGACCTTCACCTTCAATTCAGCCCGGGCCTCCTCTTCCTTCTACTTCTCTAACAATGTGAGGGACTTGGCCTTCTTGAGGGCCTCCCTGAGCTCGGCGACCTGACTCGCCTATTCCTTCACCCGGGACTCACATTCGGCCCGGGCCGCTTTTGATTGCTCCAATTTCTCCTCCCTGAGTTGTTCTTCGGAACATAATTTCTCCACCTCCGACTTCAACTCGGATAGATCTTCAGATGGAGGGGTCTGCTGAGCCTCCAACTCGCTTATTCGAGCTTGTTGGGCATGATATCGACGGAGGAGATCGTCAGCCCGGGAAAGCATCGTCATCCCTTCCACCCAGACCTGCATTAAGACTCATAGTTAGCCACTTAGAAAATCAACTTGTAGTAAATCAATCCCTTACCCCTGTCAGGTCAGTGGTGAATGAGTCTATCAGACGACTTGTGGATTTATCCTAGCACATCCCGCTCGAGTACATGTAAGCATTCGTGGCTCGTCCCCTTAGTTTGAGCATTATGTTCCCCTCCGCCCTACTCGTGCCTTCCCCGCTCGGGGGAATTATGGTTGCAGGGGGCACGAAGTCCGTTAAGGTAACCGACTGCCCTGCATGGGTACTCTCGCTTTCGTTACCCTGGCCCACAAGATCCCGGTCTGGTGAGGCCGGTGTAGAAGACCAGAGAGGCAAGGGAACCACTCCCAATGAACTAGCACCCAGAGTTACAGACTGGGAGCCTTCAGAGGCCCGCCTGGCTGCCTGTGAATCAACGAGTTGGCATCTCTTCCATGTGAGCTGAGGGGTCGGGTGAGGGCTAGGACTGGCTTCCTTGGAAGAAATAGGCATTGCGACTATCGAGGGGTGGGGCGGTGGAAGCTCGTCCGTGTGGGCCGTCATGTCGCTAAAGGAGCCGGTCAGTTCTTCGCCCGCCAACTCGGACACCCTTTCTTCCAGCTCGGCGTTGGTTAACTTCAAAGTCTAGCTAATCAAAGTCCTCCACATCATCTGAGCTGCAAAAGAAAGAGAGTCCTCAGTTAGCAATAATATGAAGTAAAAGTACATATTTTACCAAAGAAAAAATGTAGCTTCACTTCAACGGGGCTAAGGACGAATAGGTAAAGGAGTCCTTCGTCAATTATCTTCTTCACATCAAACCGTAGCTCAGATAAGATGTTCGTTACTCATAGATATGGCGCCTCCATTTTGTAGTGTCCCAGGAAGGGAGTCTTGGGTATCTCTATCTACCACTCGGTCGGCTATGAGAAAAGGGTCGGGGCTCCAAAAACACATACTTTGACTTCCACCCTTTATGAGAGGTCGCCATCTCATCCAGGAAGCAACTCCCCGTTTGGGATTGAAAGAAGAAAATATCTGGCTTCATCTTCTCGGGATAGAAAAAGTAATGGAAAACCCGGGGGGTGAAGGGGATATGATACAAACGGAAGATAATAATAGCCCCGCAGATCTTACGGAAAGCATTGGGACCAAACTGTTAGAGAGAAATGTTGAAGTATTTAGAAAGGGCGAAAAAGAAGGTCGGGAGAGGAAATCGAAGACCCCAAGAAATTGGCCCATAAAAAATGTTACACGCCCGGTCGGAGGCTGATGGAGTCGGTCGGTCAGGCTCGGGATAAATAGTTTATACTCGATCAAAATCTCATATTGAACCTAACTACCTCTAGGTCTTCGATCAAAAAATCTAACTTCATGAAAATATACCACAGTCCCGAAATGTTCCTGGTGGCCATACCTATGCTAAACTCAGGATAGAGTAGGGGAAAATTAGATGAAGGCTAGAAGAAGACTTACAATGAGATCGAAGGGAGAAATGACGAAACAGCGACGGGAGCTGTGAAAACTGAGAAGAGAGCGACAGCGAGAACGAAGCAGAAGTCATCGGCATCCAGCCCTAATAAAGCCCCTCCTATAAAATCTCGACCGTTGAATACAGAGGATCAAAGATATAGGATGGCATCAGGGTCGTCCGATGAGATCTTTGAATCGCCGGAATCTCAACAGTTGTGGATGGCGGTGCCACATGTCAGTCACAGACCGGTCGACATTATGATCGACACGATGGGTGAGCCGCCATTTCGATGCTCCATCATGCATATCCAGGGCATTAATGCGCCTACATCGCGAGTTCCCAAGAAAAATTGGATTTTATCCACATAAGTGTTGACTTGCCAACCAATCATGGACACAAACAGTTGCCCCTTCAATCGGGAGATGATACAGAACTGAATGCTAGTCCGGACAGTCGGGCATAAGCCTTCTTCGATTAAACTTGAAGGGGAGGCTTGTGATATGAGGAATACAGTCAAGAATCCACATGAAAGTCGTCAATCAGGTGTGGAGACCAAAGTCAATAGTCACTTATCTAGAGGGAATGTCTCGATACATCCCGGTCGGGACTTGTCATTCACTGACCGGGTAAAGCCTAAGAATATTAGATACCCGAGCGGATAAGTGCAACCTATCACAAGAACATCCAGGGTGCCTGCTACCCGATCAGAGAAATTCTTAAACAAGTCAATGCATGAAGAAACTCTCAGAGAGATTTCCCAATCAAAACATATCATACACCGATCGGCTTGAATCAACCTATTGACCACAAATCTCCTGTTCGAACAAACCACTGGGTACTAGTCCCATTAAGACTGACAAGGCTATGAGTTTGGCTTAATATAGACCTATTAGTAATAAATATTGAATAATCAAGAAATGAGGACAGTATGATTAAGATGTTCTGACAGTACAAACATCTCCTTACCATCACAAACACGCCTTACTAGTGCAACATGCCTTATTAATGAGAAGAGTACTTCTCCCGAAAAAATATATAAGTAAGTCTACACACAGAGAAGAAGGTATGCGATAGACATTCTATTACTATTTCATTCATAATTTCCTCTTCTGATCACTGACTTAAGCATCGGAGTGGTTGTGCCAGATATCCTCCCGGCCTTCCCTCTAATCCTCCGGTTCTCTTCTCTTTTCAGGGTCGGCGTAACTCTCCTAAAGTTCCTCTTCTCATCTAGTCGCCCGAGGAGACTTGGTAGAGACTCGTTCAGCTCACCGGTGACTCATCTATTGAGTAGTCCAGCGCAGGAACATTTGCAATGCATTCATTGATATGTATGGCAAATGTGGCAATGTGAAGAAAACAAGGTGGATTTTTTCTACAACGTCTGAGAAGAATATTACATCTTGGAATTCCATGATCAGTTGCTTGGCTCTCCAAGGACATAGCGGTTTGGCGATAGAAACCTTTTGTAAGATAGAACAAGAGGGCCTCAACCTGATCAAGTCACTTTTATGGGGCTTCTGAATGCTTGTACTCATGCATGATTGGTGGATGAAGGGCTTGGTTACTTCAACTCTATGACTCGAGACTATACAATTGATCCCGAGCGTTATGGTTGTGTCATAGACCTCCTTAGCTGGGCTAATATGGTTAAAAGAGATATTCCAAAGCATCATAAGATATTTATAAGTTTCCACAAGAAACAACTTGCAGATGCTAAATGCTTTTCAGAGACTCGTCAGAGAGGTAAAGTTGAAGGTCAGATTTATGAGAAGTGTGGCAGTTCGCATGAGAAGGCTAGCTAGAGACATGTGGATATTCTGGAAGAAAGTAGATAAGGAACATGCTGAATTAAGAAAGAAAGAAAGAGTTGCGGCTAAAGCTTTGAAGCGTGAAGAAGAGCTTCGACTTTTACTCTCATTGCTTGCACGTGAAGGATTATCATATAATGCTTACCATCTTGTGGCTGCGGTGATAAAAAAAATGGTGGCCAGTGCTCCTGCATATTGCCATTTATTCATTACGGAGCTTGTCACTTC
The DNA here is from genome assembly GCA_038050645.1 of Hedychium gardnerianum. Taxonomy (NCBI): domain Eukaryota; kingdom Viridiplantae; phylum Streptophyta; class Magnoliopsida; order Zingiberales; family Zingiberaceae; genus Hedychium; species Hedychium gardnerianum. The sequence goes on from JBBUKS010000065.1 coordinate 7,355,084, forward strand.
TGTGGGGAATTTAAGTGTCTATGCTATGAGAGAACTTAATTTATCCGATGATGTAATGTGTGTCATATCAGAGGACAGTGCGGTGAAGAAGTGTTTGGGGGACGTGAAGATGGACAAGAGCAGCGTCTATGATGTTGTGCTCGTCAGCAGATCGACGAGGATTTCTAAAGTTCAATAGCTACCAGCAAATTTTACCGTGTTGATACCACATGACCTTCCTCCGGCTACCACCTGAAACTATTCTAAACTCGAGAACGAGTTCTTTCAACACGGGATGACTGATGCAAGAGGATCCAAAAAAAATTATTATTATTATTAGCAATTTTTATTCTTTTGGTATTTAAGATATTTTTGGCAATTTCTATTATTTTATATTTTTGGATTTTGAGTCCATTTACAAATTTTAGAATTATGAGTCTTTTTCTTTTATTTTGTTAGGATTTCTTTCCTTTCTTTACAAGTTAAGAATTTAGGTATATATATTAAAATTTATTTTCTTTCTTTGTGTCTTAAGGTTGAAGTTTATATAAGAGTCATGTTTAGTTGTTTAAAGAGAATCCTCTAATCTTAATAAAATTTCTTTTTTTTGGAAAAAAAAATCTGGAGGACAATAGTTATCTCTTCTTGTCTTCTCCTCAAATCCTCTTTTCATCAGCTCGTAGGATAATCGCTATCTTGCCCAATGTCAGACATTTATAGAATAGCTAAAGTGAGAGAAAGGAAGAAAAAAGATCTTATCCAAATAAAATGTATTAAAGATGAATGCAGTATATACTAGTAAACGATGGAGAAATAAAAGAGGGATGAAAGAGGTATTTTCATCAATTTTTTAATGAATATTTAGATGACCAACTTAACTTAGGTAATTTAATTAGGTCAAATAAGTATAAAAATTTAAATTTTTATCGTAGAATTCAAACTTCAGAAGTAGAACAAGTTTTAAATGGGATGTACAATAGAAAATTCATTGGACCAGATGATATTCCGAGAGGTGTATGGAAGTGTTTAGAGAAATAAGGTAATGAATAACTTATAAAATTATTTAACATGATATTGAAAACAAAAAAAAAATGTCTGATCAATGAAGGGTTAGCATAACATATATTGAAATAACTTCTCCTGAGATTCTATCATAAATTTTTTCTAAGTTAATGAATATCATGTGTAAATTGAATTCTAGAAAAAAGAAGTGTTAGCATAACACATATTGAACTAATTAAGGATATGTATGAGGATGTAATCACCAGAGTGAAGACTTCAGGTAGATTAACTAAAGCATTTTAAATAAACATAGGGTTACATCAAATATCAACTCTAAGACCTTATCTTTTTACACTAATCATGGACGAACTCACTGGACACATTCAAGACACAGTATCGTGGTGTATATTATTTGCAAATGATATTATTTTGGTAGATGAGACACGTGAAGGAGTAAATGCTAAATTAGAATCTTGATGGGAAACACTAAAAGTGAAAGATTTTAACCTTAGTAGAGTAAATATAGAATATATGAAATTTAAGTTTAACAATATTAAACGTAATAAGACAATTGTTAAGATAAAAAATGATGAGTTGTCTGAAACTGAGAGCTTTTAGTATTTAGGATCATTTTTGCAAAACGATGGAAGGATTGAGAGAGATGTTTTACATAGAATACAAGCAGAATGGTTGAAATGGAGGAGAGTGTCGGGTGTTTTATGTGATCGTAAAATACCTTTAAAATTTAAAAGGAAGTTCTATAAAACGACGATTAGACCTGCTATGTTATATGACGTTAAATGTTGGGCTATGACTCCCGCACATAAGCAGAAGATGAGAGTTGTAGAGATGAGAATGTTAAGGTGGATGTGTGGATATATGAGGATAGACATAATAAGAAATGAGAGCATTAGAGAGAAAATCAGAGTTGCATCTATTGAGGAAAAACTCCAAGATACACGTTTAAGATGGTATGAACATGCACTTAGATGACAAATAAATACTCGAGTTAGGCAATGTGAAATTATGATAAATACGTACATCAAACGAGAAAGAAAAAGACCAAAAAAGACTTGGTTGATAATAATAATAAAATAAGATAAAATTTATTTAAATATAGATAATGATATAGTACGAGATAGGGTCTAATGATATAAAAAGCTTCATATAGTCAATCACATTTAGTAGAATAAAGTTTGATGATTGTTGTTGTAATAATGAATGAGAAAATTACCTCACATAAGATTAAAATATTTTTTAAAATTTCAATAGAGATAAATATTCTAAAGGCCCGCTTGAAAGTGTGTGTATATGTTATGTTTTGAATTTACCACGTAAGTGATCTAGGGAAAGTGAATTAGGAAAAAATCATCTATCTATTATCAAAAATATATATTCTTTTAATATAATTATTATCCAATGGAATTGAAGAAAAAAAATCTATCGTAAAAAAGAGCAATATGATAAAGACTATTAGCAATTGTTGGGGGCAATTGGAGGAAATTCAAAAAATTTGAAACAAATTATTCTTTTTTTGAATATGTCAATTATCGTCCATTTGTTGATTACAACTACGAAACATCAAAAGTTAAAGTTAAGACTATTATATATTTATGTGATGTAAGTGTTAATTAAATTTTCTTGTGCCTCTTTAAATATAATTATTGCATCTCAATGTATGACGTTCTTAGATATTTTTTAAATTGAGGTAGAGAAAATTTCTCACATAATATTCAAATTCAGTTGTAACTCAAACTTAATGATAAATTTGTAAGAGATTTTCACTACTTCTCTTGTGAAAGTATACAAGTTGAAACTTGGTCACCATCAAAGGATAACATTGTCTTAGCATTAGCTGTGTCATGTAATTTTATATGAAGAATAAGGTGTTTCGTAAGAAGATATTTATTACTTTTTCATCTCTAGAGATGATGTTGAAATAAATTTTAAACTTAGTTATTGTAGTAATTTTTAAATTTAGTTATGATATTTATGATAAATTAGGTAATATTAAATTTAGAACGATCAATTCAATTTTATAGAAAAAAATTATCGGATCCTAAATAAATCAAGAAGCGCTCATGATGGGAGCCTAAAAGCCTAGCATCACATGGTTGTGTACCCTATTTAGAGGAAATATTTTCAAATGTGTCATAACTGGGGATCGAATTATAAGTGTCTGGTGATAACTTGACGTCCTTCCGTTGTACCGTAGCTCCGAAGGCAAAAATGATAAATTAAATAACATCGAACCTAGAACGATCGACTCGATCTCACGGAAGTTTCTCACCGGCCGCTAGGATGAATTTAAAAGCGCTCGCAGCGAGTGACCTAGAAGCTCAACATTCCGTAATTGCGAGTTCCATTTAAAAAAAATCCTTATAAATATATTATAGTTGAGAATTGAATCATGAATACTGGATCATAATTTTACAATTTTCTGTTACATTTTAACCTCGAGGTTAGTTATGATATTTATGATTAGGTAACACTATCGTCTTTGTTGTTTTCGTATCATGAGTCTCATCTTGGATTCTAAAAATAGTTACCACTACAAGAAAAAAAAAATGAGGGTAAGGAGGATAATAAAAATTGTTGTGTCCTACCATTGAACCAAATAGAGAGTATCAATTCTACGAATGTTTGGACCCACCATGGACTAAGAACAATTTACTTATTCTCTCATGAATACTACAAATTGAGACAAACTATTATTAAACAATTTACTTAATCTGTTTTAAACCGGATTAAATCAATTCTAAATTCATAAATTTAATCTGTTTTTTAACCGGATTAAATAGTTGGTATAAAATTACATTTTATCTATAAAAATATTATTTGACACCTCTATCAAATTAAACTGCCCAAACTAACTCACAAGCTTAAGACCTTCGGCGACGTCCTCGCACTTTCCGACGAGCCTCATCGCCTCCTCCTCCTCCTCGCCTTCCTTTCTCTTCCTCTCTCCGATGCACGAGTAACCCATCGGAGCGTGAAAACACGGCTCCGTAGACACAGCTCGCCGGCAATTCACACTCTCTCCACCGCCCTCAGGCCTCATCAGAATCCACGGCCTCAGTCCGGAGAGCCCCTGCGGCACGTACCCAAACGTGGAATACCCGCTCGTGATCAGCACATCGCAAAAACTCAGCAGATACATCTCCATCAAAGCCTTCTTGTTGTGGTTCTGCTCCTCCGTATGCTGCTTCTCCTCGTGGCTCGGTTGATGAACGGCGATCACCTCGCCGTCGACGGTCGGGTGCTCGTTGTACATGCTCCTTAATCTCTCGTAGTATCCGGAGTACAACGTCGTCAAAAGCACTGCTTTTGGCTTATTTCTTCTCCACCTACTGGAATTCATGGCCTCCTCTATCATAACCTCTGGAAGTAGCCCTTCTTGCCACGAACAGTTGAGGATTTGCGCGAGCATTTGGTCGGAAGAGATGGGAGCTGATGGAAAAACTCTGATTTGTAAGCCTACGATCTGCTCTGCACCTGCTAGATAAGCATGGTAATACCTTGTGATGTAACCCCAAACGGAGTTGGTCGGGTGGAGAAGGTACCTCCCCAAATGGTAGAACACATCGGCATCGGAAAACATCAGTTTAAGCTCCTTCTCGTAAACAGAACTCCGAAAGAGAGCAGGGACGAAGTACTCGTTCGATCTCAGCAGCAGCCACTGGAAGCTTCGGAGCAGCAGCTGAGAGTCCTCGCAGAAAAAGCCACGAGCAGAGAATCTCTGGTCATGCGTCAAGTGGAGGTAGAGATAGGGAGCGTTTTGAGGATTGCTGAGTGTCCAAGGAGGGTTTGCGTAGATGCTTAGGAGGTCGCCGACGGGGAAGTCTTTCGGTAGGGACCACGAGGTGCCGGGGAAGGGCTCGCAGAGGAGGTCGTGGAAGTCGTCGGTGAGGTGGAGGAGGAGGACCTTGTCGTTGAGTAGGGCGTAGAGGAAGGTGGAGACGAGGGCGATGATGCGGTTGCCTAAGCCGTCGGAGGGAACCCAGACGACGTAGTTGCAGTCCGTGGTGGGTTTGCCGGCGGTATGGTTGGAGGCGGCGGAGGAGTTTAAGTGGTGAATGGCCTTCTCGAAGAGCTCCGTACCGGGGCCGCAACGTTTGTGCAGAGCTTCGTAGCGCCGGACCTTAGCCACCAGGTGTGGTGACGGAGGGCGGCTTGGGTTCTTCCAGTAGGAGACGGCGTGGTAGCGGCTGAAGCAAGAAGCTTCATCGAAATCACCGGAGAGGAGGCCACCGAGAAGCTTGTCGTCGTCGTCGTCATCTCTTGGTGTCAAAGATCCATCCTTCCAACCTGCAAATCAAATGATTGATGACAACAAAAGGAACAGGACTCGCATGAAATGAAGTCCCTGATGTCTCCTTCACACTGATCGAAGTAAATTTCTTACCTATTCTTGCTCTGATTCCATGAGGAAGGAGGCTATCTAAAGATGTGTTGAAGGCGGATTGAGTGACAAGGAGCAGCAGCAGAGGAAGAAGCATCAAACAGATGATCGTCATCGCTCCAGTGGTCTTCTTCACCCAACTGCTTTGCCTCTCCATCTCAGGCTTGCTTCTTCCTTGCACTTCCAGATCGCCGGAGCTCTTCGACCGCTTCCGCTCCATCTCAATCGCTGCTTCTTCTTCTCCTCCTCCTCGGGGTGCTTGCGGCTTCATTGGCTCTTCAACCTTCTTCATGTGCCATTCAGCTAATAGGCTTGGAATCGACGTTTCTGTGTGGAGTGCAAAAGCAAGGACCGATGCGGACGCAGTAGACGATCAAACTGAAGCATTGAAGGAAAGTTAATGGAGATCAGAAGCAAAAGACCTCGGAGAAAGTAAATAAGTATCGTAGGGTTGACTTTGAGTTACCATTTCACATGGTTGTGTTCTCTCCTTCAATACATTGAGCGGCTTGTTGACTTTGACTGTTATATATAATAGGGCAAAAAAAAGTGCCCATGACTTTTAAAATGCATTTCGAATTTAATTTTAATAAAAATTATCTTTGATTTAATAAAGGACAAAAATCAAAAGAGCCCCTCTAATTATCAAAATTATTAAAAGAGTATCCCTCATTTTTAAAACGATAAAACATCTCTTATTTTAAAATTATTCTTATTTCAATACTTAATACAACAAATTAAAATAAATCAATTTAACTCGATCAAAAAATTAATATATAAAGCATTTTATATTAAAAAAACTCTTAATTAATTAAAATTATTTAAATTTAAACAAATTTAATTTAAAATTATCAAACTATTGTAGTGGACTATAGTGCTACAATTTGTAGCAATCATTAAATTTGATTTTGATTTCTTTTATGGTGATTTTTATCTTTTTAAAATAATTTTATCAAGAATAATTGATATTTACCGAGTTGGTAAAATAATTATATAAAAATAAACTATGTATATATAGACTTGTGATTAAATTATTTTTTAAAAATAATTTAATTTTACACTAGCTACTTTGTGGATGCTACAATAGTGCTAAAATAAGAGTATTTTTAGAACAAAAGATATTATTTTGATCTTTTTCAAAAGAGGATATTTTTGATAATTAGAGACGCTCTTCTAAATTTGCACTTAATAAAATTGATTGTTTTTTTTATTTTTAATAAATATTTTATTAAATATATAAATTATTTATTATAAATTTAAACTTAAAATGATTAAATTTTATTTAGTAATTAGATTACTAGTAAATTATTTTCTATAAATTTATATTTACGTTTTTATGAATATAATTAGTTTTTTATTCTTTTATATAATTAGAAATATTTTATAAATTTAAAAATAAATGTATTTTTATGGATGGGATTATTTTTTTATCTTATAAAATTAAGATTATTCCATTAATTATACAAGATTAATCTCATACTATAGCAGTAAGAATATAAACTTTATTTATTAACAATGATTAACTTTATTAATTATACATTAGATATTAATAATTTTTTTATTTTACATAAGATAAAATGGCTAATCGAGTTGCACAGGCATCTCAGCCTGCTATAAAGGAGATGAGTTACAGACTTTATCCACTGATACTATAAATGAGATTTATTATAAAATTATCGGTGGAAAGAAAAAGAACTTTATCTACTGCCTTGGCTCTCAAGCAAAAGTCACGTATGGAGAAGCAGTAGAGCATTAGAGAAAGCAAATCAAGAATTGAGGAATCAGGTCATTGCATTAGACCAATCCATTGATGATCGAGTCAAATCGGCAGTAAAGCGATATATGCAAGAATTCTTCTGTAATGTTCAATTAATGAGTTATTCTATTTTTTCAATGTCGCATGGTTTAGATTCTTAGGAGACTCAAGACCCGAACGCTATTGATAAGTAGCTCATATGAGGTGTGTTGACTTAGCTTTTTTATTTATCACTCATAAAAAATACAAAATGTTTTTGTTATTTTTGATATTATATTCATCTTTAATTGTATTATATTTTTTCAGGAACAATATAGATAAACATATATTCTATCATCATATTCAAACTCTCATTAAGGTATATTTTTTAAAAACATATAAAACTTGTATTTATCAATTTGTATATTTTTCTAATAAGTAGTTTTGCTCTTGTGTATATCTATTTTAATTTTAAATTCATATATGACCATGATTTTTTTATATATGAATAGTTTTCCTATAGTATTTTACTTACTACATGATGAGATGATGATGAATGTACTTTTTTTTTAGTAGGATGAGATATGTTGATATGTCCTTGTTTTTTGTGATGGAATTATGTTTGTGATGGATTGTGATGCTTTTTTTTACTACTTTATTAATGGATTTGTTTGTATCGTGGAAGATTTTTATGCATGGATGATTTTTGGATGACTTGTGATGATTTGTATCATGAATTGTTTGTATCGTAGATGGGTTTGTTTGAATAATGTATCGTAGATGGTTTTTAATGCATAGATGTTATTTGTGATGGTTGGTTTGGTTTGTGAATAATGTTTGTGTTGAATGTGTATCGTGGATGTTTGTGTTGTTTGTGAATATGTTGTGGATGTGTTTGTGATGGTATCGTTGTATGTTTGTGTGATATTTTGATATAAACAGAATTTAAATTATGAAATTGGAGAGGTGTTACCAAAAAATTACCTAAATTAGCGACGAAAATTTAATTTTCGTCGCTACAATTAACAAGCTAATTACCGACGGAAATATAATTTTCGTTGCTAATTAGCGACAGAAATTTAAACTCCGTTGGTAAAATTACCGAGCTAATTAGCGACGAATACAATACTTCCGTTGCTAATATTAGCAATGAAAATTAAATTTCTGTCACTAATGTTAGCGATGGAAATAATTTTTCATCGCAAAGTTTAGTGACAGAAATAATTTTCTGTCGCTAAGATTAGCGATGGAAATCATTTTCTATCGCTAAATCCGATTGGTGACCAAACTTTTAGCGGCCGAAAATTTCAATCGTTATTCAATCACTAACTGCAATTAGTGATCGAAATTTCAATCACTAAACTCAGTTTTTGTTGTAGTGATGGGGGAATGTTTTAATTACTGAATAACAACTCATTTCCTATTAAATCAATTTATAAAAATATTTTAAAAAAATAAATTTGAAGTTCTTCAAATGCTCAATAAATTCATCTTAAATAGTGTTTTAAGGGAGTTTGAGTTTGATTGCAAATGGTCAAAGAGAATTAGTTTTGAAGATGAGTGATCACTATATTCTATATTTCAGCTTGTAAACTTGGCTCTCCTTTATATTCACTTGCAATAATCATATGCAAACTTTGAGTCATCTAAAACAAATAAGGGAAAATATACAGAGATCGCGGTGAAAATGAATAGTTTGATTCAACCATGATCACTAGGTCAGACATATGGTGAAATGCTTAGTTAGCATTGATTAGTATAGGTCTAGAACAAGAAGGATTTTGCTAATTTTAAGGTTTATGACTTAAGTTTTGTAAAATGGCATCTAAGAGGTAAAGAGCATCATCACACTCGAAGTATCTTTAAACGATATCTTTTAGAGCTCAGAATGCGTAAGGTGCATGGTATGAAAAATAGAACAATTCATCCCCAAAACCAAATTAATAAAAGGAATGAGAATGAATCAATTCATTCTACAAATCAAGTTAACAAGATAATGCTATTACATTCCAACATTACTTAATTCTTCAAAAATGATAATTTCATTCTTGTCAGTTGGATTCTGTGAAGTATTTTATAAAGAAGCATAAATCAAAAAAATTATCTAAACAAGAAGGAAGCTTTGGCCCTTGCCAAGTGCATTTATGGGAGAATCTTAATGTTCTCCTGTGGTCCTAAACATATGCTATAGACATTGTTAGCATCTTAGCCTTTGAGTTGATAACAACTGTTCGAATGGAGTCCTTCATGATTGTAAGATCATCCTTTCTGGTATGTTTACTTGGATGGAAGGATTGAGGGATTGATAAACAAATGAAAATGAATGAGGTATAAGTGTTTGCATCAGGTGTCATCCTTAATTATCATCACTTGATGACTTTTTCCCTTCCATTGCTTCCTTTTTATCGTGACAACTTTGGCACAGGAAAGGCCCATCCCATGCACGCGAATTTTCTGGTTGTTGTTGTTCCGATGAATCAGAATGGATTGAAATTCCTTCACCAGGCTTCAGCTCTACTTGGCAAACTGCACATACAAAAAGCTTGAACAGGTTGCAAATGGGATAGCCAACCTCTAGCCTGAAATTCACACAATAATTACATCTATTATAAGAAATAGTTAGTTAATGAAATCATGAAACACAAATATGCTGAAATTTTTGTTGACGGTTGGATTGAATAATTTTGAATGATTCATCATATAATGAAAATGAACCATTAGTGTAAGCTTCTACAACGATAAACACAATTTTAAGTACAAGGATGCACTAAGATTACTAATGATATAGTTTGCATGGAGTTTAGTCAATCATAAATTGGAAGCAATATGACTTGTTCATTTTGATGTAGTTAAGACTAATTTACTAATACCCAAAGCACACAAAAAACAGTCTCTTTTATCTGTACGAGTACCAAATTTTAAGCTCATATTTAACCTTTGTTCCAATGATGCAGATCCCTCCTCAAATAGTTCCTCCACCATATCTGACTCTATAGAGTCCTTATCTGATTGAGAAGATGGCTCATTAGATTTGCGTCGAAACATATTTTTGAATACCGCCATCCCTTGCTTCTTTTGTCGTGGTGCAGTAGGTGTTAACTTGTCTGATGGTATCAAATCAACCACAATGCAAGTAGTATCATCTCGTAGTCCTTTTACTTGCACGGCTTCCTACACATCAAGAGAAATGAAACATGAGGAAGAGTATTTGTGCCAATGTAGTCGTCGTCGTCGTCAACCCACACTCGTCCTAACTATATATATGTCAATGTGAGCTAGGAAAACGCTTAGGATATAGTACTTTAACAATTTGGTGGGCAGCAGCTTCTACTGAGAGACCTCTAGAGCAGTTGCAAGCCGTTTCAAATGACAATGCATCCCAAACACCATCACTTGAGATGATAAGCCGGCCACCATTGTTGGATAGCTGTAATAATTTGTGTAAATTTGTCTTAATAAGATTCTAAAAATATGACAACCATCAAAGAGTAATAAAAGATAGCAAAAGTACTCACTTGTAAAATTCAAACATCTGGGATATCATTCAACATTTGTAGGTATAAAAATAACAAATTAAATGGAATTTTTAATATACACACGGATGTATGGTATTTTGCCAAACAACAACCAATGGATCAATAGAACATAGTCAATATACTCTAAATACTTTATTTTCATAGGGGGGAAATGCCTTTGATGCATTTCATCTTAAATTTTAGAAAATTGCATTATTGTTGGAAACTTGAATGAATGGACTACCTTTAACTTGGGCATCTAAGCATTTTGATAAGTGGTTCAGTCTATATAGTTAATGTGTTTATCTCTCATTATGGCGGGTCGTAATAGTTGGTTTCACACTAGACCTACCTTTAGTCTTTGTGAAATTTGATTGGTTAGGCGTCCTATATCATCGGCTAGGATTTAGAGCCTTCATGAGGATGTCAAGTTCCAATTATGAGAGATTTAATCTCACATGCCAAATTTACATGCTTGGATGAGTAATTAAACTTGAACTTGGGCATTTTTTAGTTCTATTAAGTTATGTTAATGCTTTTGTTTCGAACAAATTGTTATAAAACAAATATGAGAAAACTTTTATGTCACCATATAAATAAGAATGAAACATAAGGAAACTCGTGTTTAGAAGTACAGTTCTGCAAATCACATGAACTAAGCATATAGAAAGGTATTTTGATTTCACAATCATCAAAAACAGCATAGGGAACCAAATATACAATTACGATATGGTTGTAAAATTATTCATAGCAGCAGTTTCTGAAAATAAAATCACTAACCTTTACTTGCTTGACATAAGGAATAGGAACAATCAATTCACCTGCATTCATGTCCCCAATTGATCTTGATATACATAACCCACCTGGCCAACATCTAAGAGGGCCAATCTGGAGAAGAAAAATATCTTCTGCATTAGAAACAAATATTGGAAACAAAAAGATACAAGAGGACCAAAGCGGATAGAATTAGATTATGAGAAATTAATGAAAATGCAAACGAGCAGACCAAAATTCTTTGCAAGTCTCAAACAATCATTTTTTATTGAGCTTTAAACATTTTCTATGTGTATGTATAACTATCTTTCAGTTCTGTTCATCCGACAATGTACACCTCTGAACATTTTTCCAGACTCCAATGAATAATAAACTATGGTTTTCCACATCCTTTTCACTTGTTTCCTGTTATTTTTATTTCCTAATTAAGTCTCTTGTACAAACTCACAATCTAACTCCCCTGAACATAAATCTTAGCCAAGCAATGACTTAAATGTAGTAGTTGTATCTTATCTAAAAACCTCATGGACATTCAGAAGAATTATTTTCATGAAATCATTTTAGAGTTTTAGTCACCGCAAAATTTCACAGCAAAAAGATTGTTAGAACACAGGACCACAACAAAAAGGGGAAAATGTAACTCTACAAAGTGTTGCTGCTCATAAGAGGAAACTATAATAAGATACATATTATGAATAGAGATTTCATAATACCAGCTTAATTAAGTTTGATAAATGAAAATCTTAAAATAAACTTGCAAGTTATGAAAAAAACAGCTAAACAAAAGTTCGTAGTAGTTGAACAAAAAAAACTAAGCAAGTCAAGATTGTAATGATAAGTTTATAGAAGAATCATAAAGATGAAAATGTTGAAAAAGTATGGCATTGAAGACCTCTGCACCTCCACCAGCATTCATTCTCCCAACCCCTCCTCCACTAGCTTTTACTCGCTCAACCCTAAATAAAAAGACAGATATAAAACATAGGAAAAAAAAACCATAATTGTTGCCAATTGAGAAAAGAAAAGAAAAATCCAAATATACTCACTCTTCTTCATTAACCTCGAATCGATGATCTGACGACAACAAATAGATGGAACCTTCAGCAGACTCAAGTATGCATTGTGAATCGCCAACTGATGCTACTGTTATTACCCATCCATCTATAATGACAAATGTCACAGTAGTTCCAGAAGAACGAGCTAAAAAATAATCCACAAAAGAGCAGTTAAATTTTATGCATTAATAGGAAAATTTAATTCATAAGCTAGATGAGTCAGTATAAATGAGATAAAATGAATTATAGTAGATAAGTTGTAACATATTACTTCCATCAACCAATACATTTGGAAAATAACAATTAGAAAGTCAAGGAGTCATGTTTTGTAATGTGGCACAAAGAAATATGTCTCACAAAAGGTAAATAGGAAGAATGTTAGTGACATTTAATTCATTTATACAATTGTAAAATTTATGGGAAGTCAAGATAAGCATCTAAACCTTCATACATAGAGAAATTTTACTTCATAACCTCTTTATTATGTTCTTAATCTAGGAGCTCCCCTACCTATGCTTGTGAAACTATGATTTGATGTACTATCATGGATGGAAATGAAAACATCTTAGAAAGCTACATAGTAAAAGAAAGAGCAATTTTGCATATACATATCTCTTTTTCCCAACGATAACAAGAATATAATCCGGGACGAGAAAATGTCTACTCAAAGAAATGCAATTTGCAAGCATCAATATTTGGGGGGGAAAAATACTAATGAAGGATTCCTTATAATTATGAACTTGCAAAATGAGAGTATTAAGAATCAAAATGATACCAAAACCAATACCTTTAGTTTGAAAGTCTTTGTCTGTTTTAACAAATCCAGCAACAAAAGCTCTTGGTAGTGCTGCTACCCATTCATCTCTACTCAGATTTGCAGGAATGGAACTTAAGATATTATTCAGAAGATGTTCCTCAGAATATATAGCAGCTGCAGAACCATTATGCCCATCAAATAGCTGCACAAAAGCAAGATCACACAAATATACAAAATGCCAAAATAATTACTAAATTACATTTTAGCCAACCTAGAGAACAACAATAGACAACCTTGTAATCCGCAAAACATAAACCGAAATAGTACGCCCTTGAAAGTAAAAGACATTCTAATTAGAATGGAAATAAGTCGTATCAAGTCCAATTCCAATTCTGCAATCCAACCCAAGAAACAACTTGAGATAGAATTGATAGCTTGTGAACACTCGTTTCACCAACAATGCGATTTAAGTATGTTTTAAAAAGACAAAAACACAACACAAAATTGTTTGATGATCTTTATGATCATTATAACATTTATTTTCTAGTTTCATATAACTATAGAGGCCATAACATGATCATGGAAAAGCAAGATTCCAATTCTTTTTTTTAAAAAAAAAGATATTTTGCGAGAATTACCGCAAATACGGAGAAGGGAGTGACTCCTTCACCGGTTACGCGTTTGCAGTTGGCCTTCACAAAGGTGAAATCCTCCCCCTTTTTGCTCTGGTTGGCTTGCCCATACAAAATCTCAGGGTTATCGATCTTCTCGGAGGACGACTCCTTCTTTAAAAGCAACTCAAGTGACATTGCTCTCCCCGTCTTTGCTGCCATGTTCGCGAGACCAAAACAAACCACAAAACCCCAGAAACTTCACCGCCACCGCCGAAAGCTAGAATATGCCTCCTCCTCCTCCTCCTTTAGTTACCATGCAAAATGCATTCCCTTAATTTGCAAGAGGACTAATTGGTCCCAGAAAAGATCAAAAGTAAATTTTGAAATCGAGATTGAAATAGTTCATCGTCCAAATCGATTACGACAAACAGGAGGAAATCTAGGAGGAGAAGGAAGAAGAAAGAACGATCAATGACGCAAATGATGGATTGGAGCATTTGATTTGGACCTAATGGAGCAGAAAAGAGAGTCTAATTTGGAGAGTTCGATTCAAAATCTCTCCTTTCTCCCTCGCGGAAGAGAAGGTGGATCGTTGGGATGGGTCTCTCCTCCAATAATTACATTTCGCACTTGGTGATTCTGTACGCAAAGTGTACTTCGCCTAACACGTGATGTCGTTTTTCATCTACGGTTGACAATGACGAGAGTGAGTCTTGGGTGTTTACATTTGGTAAGGATATATATTTCGCGCTAATTACAGATTGGAAGCATGCGATTGGTGGATGGCTATATTAGATCTCTTAATTGAATACGAAGATGGGTAAGAATATCTTATCCATCCATCTATCTATCTATATTTTTTACTTTTACATATAAGTAAATCATAAAGTTTTATCTTAAATTTAATAAAATTATAATTTTGTAAGGTGATTTTATTATTATTTTGGATATTTGAGATGTCCAAATGTGTTAAAATAATGTCCTTTTTTTTTAATTGGCACCCTGTAGCTTGTAATAGGATGATAGATTTAGTTTATGCTTAAAATTGATTCAATAAGATTAACAAGAGGTTAAATCATAAACTTCTGTTATGTACACAAAATTAACATTTCTTGATTACAATTATAGTGACATACATTTTATTTTTAAAGAACAAAAATATATAAAGAAAAAGATAATACAGGTGCCATGTACCATTTCTGATTTCTGAACCTAAAATCTAGGCAATTACACTGGTGGTTGTATTCACATACATCAAAGTATATTTTACAGATACTCCGAGAACTTTCACAATCTTGAACGTCGTATGAACCTCATCGGATTCATGGGATGGCTGCGGCGGCCAAAGCTGAAACATTGCTTCCCTTTGAAGGATGTGCTTGGCTTTATATCCCAACCCTCTACGTTCTCCGGGACGCATACATCAAACAAAATTTGACTTAGAACGCCTTGTGGATTGATGCTCGGTAGAGTGAATGGCTTGTCATCGCTTGTAGAGCTCCCATTCTTCATTTGGAAGTTGTCGTTTGGGCTTGGCAAGGCAAAGTGATCATTGGGTTCAATGACAGCTCTTCTTAGGCTTTCGTTCGAGGTGATTGTCGCTTCACGCAGACTACAAATGGACTCTAGTATACCGTTGCAGGCATTTCCGAGATCTGCAGTTGCTCCATTGTAGTTACATCTCTGGGAAAAGGTTGCAGCTGCCTTGTCCAGCAACTCAATGACATTACGGTGGTATTCGTTTCGATGATGCTTATAATGCCCTGCAGAATCAAATGTACAATTAGAAAGCAATAAAAAAAATGAATTTGAGTTTTAATTTTCTAATTCCATTCCATCAGGTTTCCCAAGAATTTTTACAAGACAATACATGATTCCAGTTCCATGGTTAGGTTTTTGCCATCACAACACGTTTGGGAGGTAGTTAGCATAATGCCAGAAAATTCACGAATATGAAAAATTAAATGGATTTCACAAATATGCTGGCTAAAGTTAGTATGGGGGTTGTTGCACTAACATAGTTTTGTCTTTGATTACAGAGAGCACAATATACAATTGCCTCGAAAGATTATCACGTTGAAACGAAAACTCTGGAAAATAAAATAAAAGCACACCTATATGAGGAGAATTGCTCCATTTTACAAGTTTAACGTCACCACCAAGCTCCTTCAGACGTTGAGCAAAGTTGAAGATAGTTTGGCATGAGGCAAATTCATCATCCTCAGAGCAAAATATGAGGAAAGGACCCATACTCTGCAGGCATATCAAAACCAACAATAGATTACTCTCCATGGATGCAGTAAAGAATAACCGAAACCTAAATATAAGAATCATTACCACTGATGAGTACAAGATCTTCCAATACTCAGCACGCTGTGCATCAAATCTACCTGTGAAAATAGTACCAAGACCAGACGTCATGGCTCTTGCTACCCATGAGGTTATTCTTGTTGGTTGAAACAATCTTTGAGCACTTGGATGATGGATGAATCGAGCAACCGAATCATTGGTGAAGTCTATTGGACCAGAATCATGTATTTGACCACAAATGCCCTCTCTAATAAGCTGATATTCATCCTTTAAGACAAGAAAATAGTTCCTTGTGAAAAAATTAATATGTGGAATAAATTGAAAAGAACAGGTAAAATAAAGTGCATCAAGATTCAGCAGCAGTTATTCGCTCCTTAATTCTCATTCGATGACAAGTAATAATAATTCCTGGTTGTTAGGTAACACCTAAGATGGCTAATGGGCTTTATAAACAAATTAGCATACCATTATAATGCATTCATTCACTATATACATCATGGAAGTGAAATGAGTTGTTACTAACCCTACAAATGCATTTCAGGAGCCTTTATCATTATGCCATAACAGTATTGACTAGCTAGGGTGGATGACATATAAACAGAGTTACTAAGTTAAACAATTAAGGAATTGGAAGGAAATTTTTTCATTGATGTGGTAAACAGAATTTTGATAGAAAAAAAAAACATACCAGTATATGCCCTCCTTGACACTTTCCATCGAGAACCTAGCATAAGGGAGGAAAACTGTAATTTCAGTAAAAAATAATTCTACAATGTCATTAGGTAATCAGTAAAGAACAAAAATATGATTGGGAAAATTTTATAAAGTTGAATGGAGAATATGTCGTGCATTTGGGCCAGAATAACTACACAAACCTGAAGAATTCTGTCCATGCAACCTTTTGATCCCAAAGAAAAGCTCACAAGGACAATAGGTAACAGCTTGATCTTTATAACCTGTTAATTCAATATGCAAAAGGGTTCTAAATAAGTTACACTACTTGTAATATATAAATGGATGTCAGAAAACAGGACATAAACATTGAACATAAGCCTGTTGGAAGCCCTAATAAGTATTGAGTATAAATAGAAAGTGAGGACAGAAAGACTACTGTAGCTTAGTAGTGAAAATTGAAGGAAAGCAACTGTTGTATAGACCATAATTTGACTACCAATATAATGCCTTTTAGCATTAATACTAACCTTCACAAGCTCGTCAAGTACACCATGGGCTAGTGAAGTGACCTTGTCAGGGAAATACCTGAAAAAGAATCTCAAATTAAAAATTCAAACTATCTGAAAGCTTGGTCTTTTTAATGAGAAAAAAAGTTGACAACACAAAGAACCAGTGTTGAATGCACAGGAACTAAATATACATTCAAGTCTGGCAAATCCACAGCTGCAAATGGCATAATTTTTGTTGGAGATTATTGTTGCATCTTGAAAATGAATATCAGCATGCTTTGGGCACTCGCATTAATGAAATTTTAACAAATATTACAAATACTCAATATAGATACCCTTAGGAGAAAAAAAATTTTGGCATACCTTCAAAAAAAGAAGAAAAAGGAAAACAATGTGCACCAATGCAAAGCAGATGATTTGACATTGAACACTCACAGAACCCATCCATAATGGTTGAAGGCAAGACCAGGATTTTTTTTCCTTACTATATTATTTATGATTCATAGTAGGTGTCTCTATGTGGAAAATTTTCTTACAATGTGACACTATTTATATCAATGGTGAACATTGATCCATTGTAAATGCAAAGAAAATGATAAGAGAAAAATATAAACATTAAAATTGAGAAGAAAGAGATGGAACAGATGTATTATAGAAAAATGCATAAAAGGAAGACGTAGGACACTAGTGTGGTCATATAAACATGTAAGAGACACCATAATCGAGTACCACGAATAAAGATTACTGTACCAAGATTACTGTAAGAGAGAAGAACACACTGAGCTTCTTAAAAAAAAAAAGAAGTGACGATCAGAAGGGTGTTATTTGAGATTAAAGTTTTTTGATGAATTACTGATGTAAACAAATTGTAATTATTTATTCTTAGTCACTATTATGGCACAGAAGTACATAACAAAACATGTCTATACATACGATATCATAAAATATGATTATTTTTAATTTTGGTGAGGAAACAAATAAAGTAGAAAAGAAAATAATTTTGAAAAAAATAAATCGAAGAAAGTTTTTGATTGGCGCATGTGTGAAAAAGGAAAGAAAATGAAAAATATTCAAGAATTTGTGCATATGTAATAAATGAGAGATTTGATTTTTGTCATTTGGTAATTAATAGTTTTTATTTGAGTAATAAATAGAGAATTAATTATAATCCATATTAAAATTATTATATTTTCTTATTAAGAATATTTATTTCTGTATTCACTATAAAAGAAGTCAGAGTCATGTATTTAAACATCTTTGAATTAATACAATACCAACAATTTCCAATTTGACTTCTTTGTTTAGTTAGTTCGGTTTTGGTGCTACGTAAATTTTATGAAAGGAAAGCTGATGCCTAGAAAAGAATCTTTCAAAAAGATCAATCTGAATGCATATCTATATCTCGTATGCACTCCCCAGCAAGATAATCATAGTACTATTCAAAAGCAATTGACAACAATTTATTTGAAGAATAGAAGGAAGGGAAATCTAATTAAGATGAAAGTGGATCGATTATGTTTTAACAAACTCCTCAAGTAATTGTTCCACTTCCCACTAATGATACAGAGCAGTGTAATTGAAAATGCATGGTCAGAAAAAAGTGCTAATATAAACAGGAAAAAGGCAAATGTTAAATTTTAATTCTCAAAAGCCAAACAAGAAATGGTTATAACTCATTTCACATTTACTAATGGAATTAAGATACAAAAAGAAATAGAACCCGTCCACAAGAATGTAAAAATACTATTAGATAGTGGAGAGAACCAGGATCTCCTTTTATTTTATAATACCTACTATTAGATAATGAAGAGAACCATCGTCTTCTTTTATTTTATAATACTGAGCATAATCACACCAGAATCTGTCATATTACTAGAACCTTCTAGTAAACTCCGCGAATAAACAAGACAATTTTGTTTCTAGTAAATTTTGAGGGAACAATGAATAACAGTATCCGTGCATCGGTTGTATTCATCCGAACAGTAACTATGAAGCATAATAAAAGTTAGTTCTTGACACAAGAACCGGGAATAAGAAATCCTATTTGTTGAGAACTGAAGTGAAGATTATAAAGATCGCAACTTGACAGATCCAATCTAATGCATCCAAATTTTCAACAAAAAAAACACAGTTCTTTTCTTTAAAAAATCAACTGAAAAGCACTGAAACAACCCATACATCAAAGGAATCCAAAAAAAAAAAAATGGAGCAAGCAGCTTACAGCGTGAGGAAGTCGACGTGGCAGACAAGAGGACTCCAGCCGAGAGACCAGTACAAATCGACGAAAGGCTTCAGGTCGCTCTCCTGGCTCGAGAGCCACGAGAAGAGCACGGCGATTCCCTTTGCTTCCCTCCGCGCTTCTCCCTCCAACCTTCCCCAGTAGAACTGCCCTCTCTCTCCCCACATCCGGCCAAATTCCGCGGCCAAAACCTCAATATCCTGATTTTTCAGACCTCGTCGACGAGAACAAGAACCCTAATTTATGTAGCGTCCAAACCCAGCGAAATTAGAAGGAAACGAATGGAAAAAAGAGGAGAAAAGACGCGCTCTTCTCCACCCTTTCGTCCATGAGAAGAGCTTGAATTATTTGGATAGGATCGGCACCCGACTCCATCGTGCCATAAACAACATTTTATAATCTCTCATTTTATACACACTTGGTTACCCTCCTTACAAATGGAGTAACGTCTCCACAAGCGAACTCCTCGATGGTCCCAGTGCTATAAGGTAAACGTCTGAGTGGGAATAAAAAAAATACTATTCTGATGATTATGCAAACTTTAGTAACCTAAAAGTTAATATCTAAGAAGAAATGTAACAGTACTCATTTTTGCGTACCCGATTACATACCTATCTGTTATTGGAAATGTAGCTTGGAAGCGGGAGACGGGAATTGCTTAAATTAAACTCGGAGAAACTTCCATTTTAGCTCTAAAGTTTATATTTTTGAAAATGCCCTCAAAGTTCTACAATCATCAAAATTACTCTTTAGATTTTCAAATTCTAATTATTTTGCACCTAATTATTGACATTATTAATTCATAAAAGAAATAAACGTGTTATTTACTATTTCCATTAACAAATGTTTGAGAACATTAAGGATTTTTTGGTCATTTTAAAACTTCAAAAGTGTATTTTTAAAAATGATAAACCTCAGGGTAAAATAAAATTTTCCATTTCGTATGCAGGTAAAATTTCTATTTAAGCTTATTAAATTAATTAATTAATTTTATTTTTAAAATATAA
This sequence comes from Hedychium gardnerianum, assembly GCA_038050645.1. NCBI lineage: Eukaryota > Viridiplantae > Streptophyta > Magnoliopsida > Zingiberales > Zingiberaceae > Hedychium > Hedychium gardnerianum. The sequence goes on from JBBUKS010000065.1 coordinate 7,375,657, forward strand.
ATAATATTTTATACACTTATCCTTTAATCCTATTTATATGTAAATACACTAAAAATAGTGGTAATTATGTGAAAATAAATTTTAAAAGAGAAGGTTACAGTTTTTTTTTCCCTTTAATAATCATTTAGAGTGATCTTCAAGTGGAGATCTATAAAATGATAATTTAATGCATTTTGCATAAGGAAAAAACACATATGATAAGTCTTTCTTTTTAAAATTTCTTCTTTAATAATTGATTGAGTGAAAAAAGAGACTTATAATTGATTTGAGTGAAAAAAGAGACTTATAAAATAGGAATTTATAAACAACTAGCAAGATATATATTTTTACATAAATTAAATAATTTAGTGTATATAAATAAGAAAAAATAATAATTTTTCATATAAAACAATAGGACTGTAAATGAGCCAGTTAAATTTTATGATATTTTAATTTATTTGATAAAATAATTAAGTTAAATTAAATTGAGTTTAAAATGAACTAAATTGTTAAAAGTTTTATGTTATTCAAGTTTGGTTTTGTTCTTATTTTATAAGCTTGAACTTAGTTTATTTAAATATTATTGAACTCTTAATTCAAATTTATTTGATTATTTAAAATTTTTATTTATTTAATTAATTATTGAGTTTGATAAAATAAATTTATTTGTTCATTTTGAAAGTTTTTTTTGTTTATTTGTTCATGAACATTGTTCAAGAATATTATTTACTAATGTTGTTCACGAATATTAACAATCTGAATATATATATATATATATATATAATTTTGATATCCTGCACATCCTTATATATGCGATCGTGGGCGACAGCCAACGTGGACACCTGACGTGTACAACACCTCCGTGTTTCTTCTTTCTCTCTTCTTCGCGCGGGAGAAATTTCGCCCCGATTCTCCAGATTTGATTGGGTGAAAACTTCAAA
>JBBUKS010000065.1:7376676-7391939 GCA_038050645.1 Hedychium gardnerianum
TCAATTTTGTGAGTACTAGCATCACCAATCATCACTTCACCATGATCAATTTTAGATAAACTAGAAAATAATTTTTTGTTACCTATCATGTGTTTACTAGCCCCACTATTTAGGTACCACATTTCATCAACTTTGCTATCATTGGAAGCAAGCAACAAAGTTTCTTCATTCTTACTTTGATGAATAAAGCTACTTTTAGTTTGCTTGTCATCTTCTTGCTTAAACCAACAATCTGTAGTTTTATATCCAGGCTTGTGGTAGTGGTTACACTTGATATAACCATTTTTCTTATCATCTGCTCGTTTGTGCCATCAATCTGTAGCTTTATGTCCTAGTTTTTGATAAACTACATTCAATATAACCATGTCCTCAGCCTCTTTGATAACCACCATCTCTTCTTCCTCTTTGAAACTTGAATCTTTGATTTTTGTTGTTGTCATTTTGATGGTATTGTTGATTATTTCTTCCTCTTTTGCGAGAGCTTGAATCACCACATCCTCTGAAATTTTTGCCCTTGCCGCAATAGGATGAACTACGACCTCTAATAGAAATTTAGGATTTAAGAGCTTGATCAGATTGTTGTGATGGGGGAAACAATAAATTAATCTTCACTTCATGGGCTTTCAGAATGCCTTGTTGATCCTTCAAAGTCATGCTTTTCAAATATCTTGTTTGTTCAATAAAAGTAACAAGACTAAAATATTTTTTAGGAAGAGAATGAAGTACCTTTTGTACAATTTTGAGATCATCCAAAGCTTCATCATTCAAAGCCATTTGATTCACTATAGAACCAACTTTTGTGAAATACTCAACAACACTATTATTTTCTTTCATCTCCAATTTTTCAAACTCTGATATCAAAATTTGAAGTTGAACATTCTTCACTTGTTCATCACCTTTATAAGCTTTTTGTAGAATTTCCCAAGCTTGCTTTGATGTTGTTGTTTTGAAGATTTTCTTGTACACCCCTTTGTCTATTGCGAGATTGATTTGATTGAGAGCATAAGTGTCCTTCTTCAAATTATCCATCAAAGCTTTCTTTTCAGTATCACTCAAGGTTTCTTCATCTTTAGGCTCAATAAACCCTTATCGACTATATTCCATAAGTCGAATGCTTTCAACAAAACTTCAAATTTGCTGCTCCAATAATCATAATCTTCTCCGTTGAAAGTATGTGGAAATGGAGTAGCAACATTTCTAGATGTCATTTTTCTTGAGCCTCACCTCGCTCTGATACCAATTGTAAGGGGAGAAGATATGATATTTGTAGATAGAAGATGAGTGTAACAATTTAGAGGAGGAATATAGCTAAGGAAAAAATGAAACTTTTTCTCTCAAGATCTTTTTTCATGCCACAACTTGGCTTATATAGCCATGACAAAGAAAGTGCAAAAACAATTTGGTTCTTCCTACATTAAATATACTATTATATCAAATGCATGTACTTGACAATTTAACTCATCATGCTAACTTAATTAGCTACTACATGATTTAATCCAACTTGACTTGATGAAGACCAAAACAATTTGGTTTTGAGTTCCACAATGCAATTTGGTTTAGTCTTCCAAGCATGCAATTTGGTTTAGACTTCCAACATATATTGTGCTTTATGTAAGTTTTCTTCTTCATAACTAATTAACATATTTGAAGAAATAATTTACTCTAAACTTGCATATAAATTAACACTAGTCAATAATAATGGATAATAAATTAACAATTTGGATTATAGCATGATTATCAGTAATTATTAGTGGTAGCACATGATTTTTTTTTAAAAAAAATAGATTCTAGTTTCATGAAATTTTGTTTGTGTCCTATTAACTAGGAATATAGAATTGATAATGAACAAGGATGTGAACAACTTACTCTATTATATTTGAGGTGTATTATACATGAGAGATTAATCCTCATATATTCGGCATTGTCGAAGGTTCATAACACGTGGCAAACCAATGCTTGGGTGCAATGCCGTACTTCACATAAGGCTATAAAATGGGGTGGCAACCCCCACAAGTATAGTGTGGTGATAAAATACTTAGGAGAATAAATAAGAGGACTATAAAAGCATTGAGATATATCAAACAAAACCATATGATACATCTACAAGATCTAGTTATCATCAATCGATTGGGTGAAATGGGAAAACATAAACAATGGCAAACTGTAATACTGACCTGAGTCGAAAGCAAGAGCCATTGTTCCTTACTTGTTGTCGGAGAAGCACTTGCAATCGCAGCAAAATGATCTTCTATAGGGATTGGTCAGATCAGGCAACAATCGGATTTCCACCTCAATGGGGAAGAGAGGAGAGGAAGAAGAAGCAGCCAAAATCAAGATGCCCAATTGATTTGACTTCCTCCCTTTTATACCCAAGCCCACCTACAAGGACCATCCACTATAAATCCCATAACTCATTAATAACCCATTGATGCTAACGAATTAGGTTATTAGATCTACACATGCAATCCACATCCAATATCTAAACCCCCCTTTATGTATCATGCATTAGATCACTTAATTGGGGTTTAATTTTAATGGTGATTGTTATGTGTGTTAATTCATATATTAGCCCACCTTATGGAGACTTAATCCTTTAATCTCCCACTTGGGCTATATATGATACCGTATACACCACACTACTCCTTAGTTAAACTCAACATGCCAAAAAACTTTATGGGTTAAATACCCCCTTAAATAATATAGTCCATTAATTCAATTAGTACAGGACTAAAGAAGTTGGAGTTACTATAATTGTAACGAGACCCAACAATAATCACAGTACTAATTTTATTAACGACATAGATCAAATGTTGATGTGTAGTATGAAAATGGCACGAAATGTGATTTGTACTTACCCATTTTCAATAGTCCTCCTTATGACCCAAACCGGATCGAAATCATGTTTACTGATATCTTATACTAAATTGCAGTAATAAACCATGATTCAACGTTATCACTCAAAAATAGAGTCCTACATCATATTTACAAATACCGTATGCAAAACCGCAATAGCAAATTATGATGTCTTTATGTCAGAGAGTCAAAACTTCATTCACATATAAAAATTTTAGTACGTACAATAAGTCAAAAAATACATGTGTTCATTAATATAGAACATTACACCAAAAAACATATTCCTACCAAATAGGTACTTCATCAAAATGAAGGACCCTTATATTCCACACATGCTGATGAAACACCTTGGATGACAAGCCCTTGGTGAGTGGATCCACTAACACGAAATCTATCCTTATATGCTCTATTATAATTTGACCACTCTGAACTCTTTCTTTAACCGTAAAAAACTTTATATCGATGTATTTAGATTTCGACAAAGTGATTGGAATATAATTTTGTAGTTTTATTATCATAGTTAATTTTCAATGGCATGTTAATGCCCCCAATGATCTGTAATCCTATAATAAGGTTCCACATTCATATCTCGTGGTTAGATGCTTCATAGCAGGTTATAAATTCTGTCTCTATAGTAGAAGTGACTATTAGTGTCTATTTAATGTTTTTCCATGATGTAGCCCCTCCTTTCAACATGAAGACATAACCTGAGGTGAACCTCTTGTTAACTAAGAATCTAGCAAAATTAGAGTTTGAATATCCAATGATCTCTAGATAACCTGATCTCCAATAAGTGAGCATGTAATCCTTAGTTCTTTGCAAGTACCAAATTTTATAGTTTTTCAATGCTCTTGTTGAAGGTTACTCAAATATCTTTCTAACATCCCTACAAAGTACACAAGATCTGAATGCATACATACTTGAGTATACATTAAACTCCCTACTGCCCATGTATGAACGAATTGTTGCATTTTCTATATTTCAAGTTCATGGCGACGATATTGCTGCAAGCTAAGTCTATCACCCTTTGACACAAGTGTGTTGTCATGGGCACAATTTTGGATGTCATACCGAATGAGCATCTTTTCTATATAGGCCTTTTGTGATAGTCCAAGTGTGCACCTTGAACGATCACGAACAATCTATATGCCTAAGATAAAGTATGCATCACAAAGAATCTTCATTTCAAATTCACCTGATAAAAATGACTTGATTTCTATAGCAAACCCTTATCATTGCTTACCAGTAAAATACCTTCCACATATAAAACAAGTATAATAAACTTGCTCCCACTGAACTTGATATACAAACATTGCTCAACTGGATTCTCCTTAAAAACGTATGAAGAAAGACTTGATCAAACTTCTTATACCATTGATGAGATCTCTTCTTTAAACCATAAATGAATTTCCTTAGTTTACATACTAGGTGCATTGAATCTTCCGACTCAAAGTTCTCCGGCTGCATCATGCATATAATTTCCTCAATGTTTCCATTGAGAAATATAGTCTTAATTTCCATTTGATGTAGCTCTAGGTCATGATGAGCTACAAGTGCCATGATTACCCTAAGGGAGTCTTTCATCAAAACCAATAAAAAAATCTCTTTGTAATCAATGTCCTCTTTTGAGTGAATCCCTTAGCGACTAAACTAGCCTTATTCTTTTCTACATTGCCATTCGAATCTTGTTCAATTTTAAAAATATCCATTTACAACCAACATGTTTCACACCTTCAGGCAATTTGACAAGTTTCCAAACGTAGTTGTCTGCCATAGACTTCATCTCTTTCCTCATGGTTTTGATTTATTTTTTCAGATGAGGGCATTGTTTGACTTCATGGAAAAAGATGTAGGATCATCTTCCAACCCAATGTCAAACTCATGCTTTTGGAGATATATATAATCATGAGACATTGTATATCTTCTTTCCCTAATGGATATCCTTAGTGACAACTTGATCTTGAGGTGGTTGGGAGTCATGCTCAATTGTAGGAGAGAATATCTCTATTTGAGCTGACGTACCCTACATTTGAATTGGAGGTAATATGAGATTATCATGGTCTACTACCCCTATCGGTTATTGATGTGTATGATTCACACCCATATTTTCTATCTTATTTTGCATATATTTCCTACATTACATGAGCACACTTGCATTAACTTCTAGTATTTGCATACATTTTCATATTTTTAGTTTGGGAGACTACTGTTGTGAATTTTGTATTGACAGGATACGAAGATCTCAACATTTGGACACATTTGGAGATGGAGAACCTCATTCTAGCAACTTACATGACCTACACTAAACACATACAGCGGAAGCAAACATATATATATATATATATAATAACTACTTGTTACATCACACGCACTACACACATGCAAGGATACATTCATGCTAAACATAATTGCATAATAAAATTTTATGAAATAACTTTTAATCTAGTTATACTTGACGGATCACGTGGAGCGCGAATGACATCAACCAATAATGTTGTCAATCATCGCCTTTATCTGTATCCATGCCAAGCAATCATCGAGATGACTTCCAAAGCCATGCGTCTCGATTCCGTCTTTGGTACTAGTCGACGAACGGAGACGACTTCTCCAAGAGAGATCGCACCAACGGTTTGGTATCTGGCAGTGTAAGCAACCCGGCGACACTAAACACAAAGGTAATCAACTCGCTTTAATGCCCGACGGCATACACAACCCGACGACATGAAGTGAGAAGAATGACAACCCGTCGGCACCAATAATCGGAAGCAACCCTTACTGTCCGGTCAGTGTGGGGTTGCTATTGGTGGCCTCTTGGGTGGCGGAAAGAGAACGAAGGCTGAAGAGGGTGAGTGGCGCACACAAAGCCGGCGGGGCGACTGTTGGGTCTTATACATAACATGACATACATGATAGATCCTATCGTTGACGCATAGGAAATTTTACTCAAGCAAATCCTTTCATCTTTTGTGCGTGGGCACATAGACTTTGAAAGGTAAATCCCATGCTGCATGGGTATAAAACCTGTCTTAGATTCATCCATGCTAAACTACTTTAGCACTTTGTCTATATATGTAGACAGTGAAAGACCAAGCAACCATTTCGATCTATCTCTATAGATCTTAATCCCGAGGATATATGTTACTTCTCTCATGTCTTTCATTGAGAACATTTTAGACAACCAAACCTTAACTGACTGTAGAATTGACATATTGTTTCTTATAAGTAATATGTCGTCAATATACAATACTAGAAATACGACCGCACTCCCACTAACGTTTTTGTACACACAAGGTTCATCAAAATTTTGTGAGAAATCAAACTCTTTGATTGTCTCATTAAAATGGATATTCTAACTCTTAGATGCTTGTTTCAATCCATAACTGAATCGTTGAAGCTTGCATACTTTATTTTTATCAACAGATGTGAAACCCTCGGGTTGTATCATATACACTTCCTCAAATAAATTTTCATTGAGGTAAGTCATTTTCACAACCATCTACCATATTTCATAATCGTAATAAGCTGCTATGACCAGTTGTATCTGAATAGATTTAAGAATAGCTACTAGTGAAAAGATTTCGTCATAGTCAACTCGTTGCCTTTGACGATAGTCTTTCGCCTCTAATCTCGCTTTGTAGGTAATTACATTACTATCCATGTCAGTTTTCTTCTTGAAAACCCACTTACACCCAATAGGCGCAATGCCTTCAGGTGGATCCAGCAAGTTCCAAATTTTGTTTTCGTACATGGAATCCATTTCCGACTTCATGGATGTTAGTCATTTATCCCTTTCTGAACTTTTCAAAAACTTCTTCATAATCAGTAGGTTCTTCATCAATTCACTTATGAGAAATTCATATCTCTCAGGAATCATACGTGTCCTACTTGATCTACGAAGAGGTAGTGTCTCCATAGGTTTAGCCGATAGCTCATCATCATGAGTAATCAGTTGTGATTTTTGACTAGATGTCTCTTCTGTGTCAATTGGAGTTTCTTGAACCTTCTCATGTTCAATTTCACTTCCACTGTTTTCCTACAAGAGAAACTATTTCTCTAGTAATACAACATGACTTGAAATAAACACCTTTTGTTCCAAGGGATGATAGAATTAGTAATCCCTAGTTTCCTTAGGGTAACCAATAAATAGACATTTATCAGATTTAGCATCCATCTTATCTTATACAGTCCTCTTCACATGAGAAGGACATTCCCATATATTCAAATAAGATAGGTGAGGTTTCTTACAAGTTCATTTCTCAAATGGAGTAGTAGAGACTCCTTAGTCGGGACTCTGTTTAGCAAGTAAACAGTTGTCTCCAGTGCGTAACCCCAAAAGGATTTGGGAAGACTTGCATGATTCATCATTGACCTAACCATGTTCTACAGGGTTCAGGTTCACCTTTCAGATACACTATTGTGTTGTAACATATAAGGCGGAGTTCATTGAGACAATATTCCATTGTCCCTTAGATAATCTTGAAACTCTTGAGTTAAGTATTCACCACCTCGATCAGATCAAAGTATTTTAATATTTTTGCCAAGTTATTTCTCTACTTCATTTCTGAATTCTTTGAACCTTTCAAAGGCCTCAAACTTGTATCTTAATAGATACACATACTCAAATCGTGAGTAATCGATAAAGGTAATGCAATAGTTATAACCTCCTCGTTCTTGAGTTAACATCGGACCACATGCATCTGTATGTATAAGGTCGAGCAAGTCTCCCACTAGTTCACCCTTTCTAGAAAAAGGTAACTTAGTCATCTTTCCTTTTAAGCATGAGATGCATGTATCAAATGAATCCAATTTAGATGATTCTAAACTGTCAACCTTTTGTGGTTCGGACATGCGTTTCTTACTTATATGGCCAAGGCGACAATGCCATGAGTACGAGGTTAACTGATCATCCATTTGAGCATGCTTGTTGCTCGTTTCGATATTGAATACATCATTGGATATATCTAGCGCGTAGATTCCATTGCATAATATTCCAGTCCCATAAAGAACGTTATTCAAAGTTATGTAACAATAATTATTACTAAAAGTTAAATGGAAATCTTTTCTATTTACACAATAAATAGAAATAATGTTCTTTATTAATGCAGGAATAAAATAACAATTATCCAATTCCAAAACTAGTCTACTAGGAAGCTTTAACAAATAAGTTCTCATGGTGACAACTACAACCTTTGCTCCATTCCAACTCGCAAATTTGATTCTCCCTTGACCAGTCTTCTACTATTCCTTAGCCCTTGTATGTCATTATATATATGTGAGTCACACCTAGTATCCAATATCCAGGTGTCAGAGGAAATACTATGACATTCAATAACAAATATACCTAAAGTAGATGGGGCATCGGATGTCGTCTTCTTCTTCATGGACTCAAGATAGATCTTGGAGTTTCTTCGCCAATGACCCACCTTACCACAATGGTGACATTGGCCCTTTGGTGTCGGTTCTACTGGCTTGACCTCCTTCTTCTTCCCTTTGGCTTGATGTTTTGACTTCCTCTTAGAACTTTTCTTCAAAGAGTCAACTAGCATCATCACCTTCTGTTCTTTCTTAACAGATAACTCCATAGTCTTGAGCATGTTGATCAATTCTAGAATCGTGGATTCAATACGGTTCATCTGATAGTTCATCACAAACTGTGAATAACTCTCAGGTAAACTATATAGAATTAAATTAATATTTAATTCATGATCTATTACAAAACCAAGTGATCCCAACTTCTCAATATAACCATTCATCTTCAGTACATGTTACACTGCAGGTGAACCCTCCTACATACATCAACGAAAAAGGAGCTTGGAGACGTCGAACCTTTCGAATTTCGCTTGCTCATTGAAATTGACAGAGATGAAAAACAATAGAATTTTCTAATTAATTAGAAAATAATTTCCTAATCTTAAATTTCCTAATCATATTAGGAAATATAATTAGAATATTCTTAAATATTTCTGAATCTTTCCAAAATTAGAATTTTCTAAATTGCTTCAGAAAATTTCAAAAAATGGATTTTCCTAACAAATTAGAAAAATTTCTAAAATTAAATTTATGACCAACTACGACTCATAAAATAATTTTACGATTATGTCAAAGCATGATCAGGCTCTGATACCACTATTAGAGAGCTTGATGCAGGTGCATGCTAAAACATGTTTCGTAAACAAGTAGCGGAAGCAAAAAATCAAATATAATAACTACTTATTACATCACACGCACCACACGCATACAAGAATACATTCATGCTAGACATAATCGCATAATAAAATTTTACAAAATAACTTTTAATCTAGTTATACCTAATGGATCACGTGGAGCACGAATGACATCAACTAGCGACGTTGTCAAGATTCGCCTCTATCCGTATCTACGCCAAGCAATCGTCGAGACGACTTCCAAAGCCACGAGCTTCGATTTCACTTCGGTATTAGCTGACGATGGAGATAACTTCTCTAAGAGAGATCACACCAACGGTTTGGTATTCGACGGCATAAGCAACCTGTCGACACCAAACACGAAGATTATCAACTCGCTTCAATGCCTGGCACCGTACGCAACCTGACGACTCAAAGCGAGAAGAATTACAACCTGTCAGCATCAATAATCGACAGCAACCCTTGTTGTTCGATCGATGTGGGGATGCTATCGGCGGCCTCTTGGCCGATGGCAAGCGGCAGGCAAACGGAGGCCGGTCGACGATGCACACACAGCCGACGGGGTGGCTATTAGGCGGCGGCGAACAACAGCCTATGGGCTACTGTTCGTTTAAAGCATCGGTTGCCGGTGGGTCACAACCTCGTCAGGGGGAGGATGGTGTCCGGGAGGTCGATGATGGTGGCTGTCGGTGTCAGGGTTGGGTGGCGACGATGGCACAAAGGGGCTGCCCCTTTAAAAACCTAATCCATCTCTCTCTTAATCTATATCTTATATAGATTTCATAACGGGTTGGAGAACAAGTCCAAAACCCATTATTGTTAAGCCAAATCCATCTGTTAGCCTTAAGTTTGGTTCAAGACCAAACCAACTTGATCAAAACCAAAACACCTTAGTTCAATAACCAAACCTCTTTTTAATTAAAATCAAACCGATTTGGTTTACAATTAAACCAAAGAGGGTTCATCTCGTCTTCAAAAGACGGAGCCCATCTGCACTTCCATTCTTACAAATATCTTTCCATATTTGCTCTTTGTCTGGTCCAATCAGACTTAGTCTCTCTCGATCTAAGAATCCAATTCTCAAATTAGTATCAAGTCTTTCGGATTAAACTTGTAGTGTGTGTGACCCAATAGGTTCCCAGCTATGTTTGTCATTCATAATTAATCATTAATTATGAATAGATCATGAGTGATACCTTGTAGTACATCATGACCCTCAATTGATCAAAAAATCAACGGTTGATCCCAGAACAACTTGTGAACCCTTCAGCAGCTACAGTGAGTCGTGCTTCTTTCTTTCACTTGTCTTATACCCACTTAGTTCAGCACATGGTCTATGTGTCAGTCCCCACTAGGCTAACTATGTCACACCTAGCCCAAGTTATACTTCCTCATCCTGTGGATTCAAATTACTCATACCTGTGTCCAAGAGTACTATACCCTTGACATGTGATGCTTTGGCCAAAGGCTTCGAGTAACAATCCTGACAAATTGTCATAGGGTATACATCTCCTTATACATTGAGTGGTGAATCCTCTGTGGGCTATCCAATCACCTTCGATCACTTTGACTTATACCCAATCATCCTGGGTCCATACCTTCAAGGAGATGCTTTCTTAGGATGTCAACGTATAAGTCTTCATGACTAAGATGACTTGAATACCTCAACTCTAAGGAAACTCATACTTAAGCTACAATGAAATCTTCATTGACATATCCATATATGTATAGACCCATACGAAGTCTCATGGTAGGTCACTTGATGTGCGTAGATTATATATATATTTTAGGCGTTATTTGTTGCACATCTATATATATTTCATGGAGCATGATCTACATTATCGCACTCTATTTCATTATATTGTCATGTTTTTGCTCCTTTGGTTCGGAGATCTATTTTTTTTGTATTTTGATTGACAGGACATGATTTAGAGTAATAATGATGCAAAATGGACATTGGAGCGAGTTTGGGAGCAAAACCCAGCAAGCATGGTCGTGCCTCTTCAAGGCATGGTCGTGCCTTCATTGACCATGACATGGTCGTACCCCAAGGCACGACCGTGTCTCTAAAGGTACTCCTCTCTAGAACCTCTAGATCAACCCCACAACCAGGCCGTGCCTCCTCAAGAGCAATCTAGCAGATTTTTAGATCAGCTCAACAGCCAGGCCATACCCAAAGGCACGGTCGTGTTTCTTCTTCCAACCGTGACAATCAAAAATAGCAGAAGCTTCCATGGCATGGTCATGTCTTTTGACACAGCCCTACCCATCTTAAATCCAGTGACAGAAGCTTCCATGGCATGGTCATATCTTTTGACACGGTCGTGCCTCATAAACAGAAGGTATCATGCTCCGGTCGTGTCCCATGACACGGCCATGTTCCTCGGGTAGAATCAGGGCCAAAACGGTGTTAAAACAGAGATAAAATCTTCCCACACAGCCATGCATTGCTAAAAAACACAGCCGTGTGAAATTCACTGCTTCCCCAATTTTTTCATGGCATGACCGTGCCATTTTAGGCACAGCCATGTCGAATTCCAAACAACACTATGGACCAAAAGTAAAATGGTTATAACATTTTGCACGATTAGAGTTTTTGGCTGAATTAACTTCCAAAATGTAGATAACTTCAATATATACAACTTTACTTCAGAGTTCAACAGAAGAATCCACCATCTAGCGATGCTAAAAGGCACGTCCGTGCATCCCAGGCATGACCGTGTCCCATGCTTTGCCCATATTTATAGACCAAACTTTTGGCTCGGCTTTCTAGCCAAATAAACTATCAAATTAAAGATAATTTCAAGGGATACAACTTTTGTTTAGATTTGAACCCGAGATAAAGTGATCTAATGGATGAAAAACCTATTTTGGCAGAGCCTAACAAATCTGGCAAATCTAGACCATTTGGGGGAAGTATAAAAGTGTCAAGCAAACCCTTGCTTGACCCATCTTTGGTTTTTGGGCTTCTCCCCCTTCCTTAGGAGAGGGTTCTCCCCTTAGGGGTAAACCCTAAATCTACCATCTCCATCTATCTTGATGATCCATCCACCTCCAGAGCAAGGAAACATCTCGAAGACACCGACAATCTCCTTGATAAACATTTCTTCTCCTTCACTTTCAAATCTTGGGTTGTAAGAATGTTATTATTTATGTCTTTGTTTTTTTCTTCCTTCTCCATGGTGTAGATCTCCTAATTCTAGGATGTAGGAAGTAATTGTGATGTGATTGTTGATGTATAAACTATGGATATGCCAATTTTCTTATTCTATGAAGTGTTTATGACTTGTTCCATGTGTGTGATGACTTGTTTGTGTTTGATGTAATGTCTGTGAGAAGTGTATGCATGTGGTTATGAAGGATAGGCATCATGTAGAGGAGATTGCTCTAAATTGTATGCCCGAGGAGCCCTTAGTGATAAAGGATAGTCCTTTAACCAGACTTTATAGAGTAATCGCCTTGAATTGGGGGCAATTCTCTATAAGGGATTAGCTAACTATAGTTCAATGAATTTTTATCATACCAATATTAGGAAGTGATTTGTGTAATCTAGACTATATGACCGAGGAGCTCTTAGTGACAGAGGGTAGTCCTTTAACCGGACTTTCTATGCTACCTCTTCTACTTAATATCATTGGAAGAAAATGATGTAAACACTCGAGGGTGAATTTCAAGAGTTCATACGGGTAATTTGGTTAGAATCCCTACAAGATCATAAAAATGGAGGGTAATGAAGTAAACATGTACTAGGGGCATTAACTAGCATCATAATGAAATTGAAATCCTAAATCATTCCCCCAATTCCAACTTCTTCCCTTAACCACTCTCTCTCTCTCTTGCTCACTCTCTCTCTCAGTGATCTCTCTCTCTCTCTCCCTCTCTCTTAAGTCCTTGCTTTCTTGTTCTCATGATCACACACAACCTTCAATTGTTTAGATAACTTACTTTGTAAACTCAACTAGTGCTTAATCAATAGTCTCTATTGATCGATATTTTATTACTTAACGACTTAGCCATGCACTTGTAATTGACAAGTGGTTATAGGGTATACGTATCCTTATACATTGAGTGGTGAATCTTCTATGGGCTATCCAATCACCTTCGATCACTTTGACTTATACCTAATCATCGCAGGTTCACACCTTCAAGGAGATGCCTGCTTAGGATGTCAAGGTATAAGTCTTCAAGACCAAGATGATTTGAATACCTCAAGTCTAAAGAAACTCATACTTAAGCTGCAATGAGATCTTCATTGACATATCTATATATGTACAGACCCATATAAAGTCTCATGGTAGGTCACTCCAATGAACTAGTTACCTTTAACTTGCATCCACGTTTAACTCTCGACATCTCAATGTCTCCAACCAGTGAGGAGTGACAGTTTGGTTAAACCAAGGAGTATAACACATGATAGTCTCTCGGAATCGATGATGTTCGAACTCATCAATTCATCGACTATGGGTTATTTCAATACATTCATAATTACACATGTAGAGATGCCCACTAGTTGTGATTCAATCACAAGTTCTCTCATGCTATGAATTGTATTGCGAATATTTAGTAAGTGAATTTAAGATCCAATCATACACATAAAAAATGTGCACTCAAATAGTGAATCATTTATTTATCCAATAAATAGTACATACCATAAGACGATTGCCTTAGAACACTTCTCAAATATAACACATGATATGATCGTGCACCATATTTGGAGGCAAAGCACGCATCAGAGCAACAACGGGGAGTCCAAAGCTTGACGGGTAGAACGTGCCAACTAGCACAGTCGTGCCAGATACTTCTTTCTTCGGGGTTGAGATCCAGGGAGCCACAAGGCCCGGCTATGTTCTCCAATACGGTCGTGGTGCGCTAAATCATTTTCTCCTTTTTTGTAGGGTTCCGTTAAAGACCAAGCTCCCTTTTGAACCCTATAAAAGGCATGAAAGCATAGGCTAAAGGAGGATTGAATCACCAAGGGTTTGTGACAGAAACCCTACTTGGGAGAGTCGTCCTACAAGGAAGTGGAGATCAACTCACCATCGAGAAGAAATCAAAGTTCTTCTGAAGATATCATCAAGTTCCTTCTAAACCTAATTCTTATTCTTCATTGTATAATAATGCTTTTAGCTTGTAACTCCATCTCAGTAGTCTACGTGCTTCTAGGATTAGGGAGTAACTTTATATTTTATTAGACGAAATAATGCATTAATCCTCATTTTATTTATGATGCTTATGAATTGTGATTGATTGTAGTTTGCTTTCTCTCCATCCATTGTTGTTCCTAGATTCGATTTAGACAGTAATCTCGTCGGGATAGATTGAGGGGGTGAATCCTAGCCGTGAACATTGCATATATACACGATTGTATCAATAGAAAATAGGGGATATACTTATTAGTGAACCCTAATATCTTACCTCTAGAACTGACTTGAGAGTTCCTACTACGAAGTAAGGGTAGAGTCTAGAGGATCGTGGAGCTCTAGTGATAGGAGTTTCCTTGAAAGTGACCCCTAGTACCATGAAAGTGGTTAACTCTCTCCACTACAAAAATTTCAGCATTTAGCGACGGAAATTTCCATCGCTAATCGGTCGCTAAGTAACAGTAGCGACCGATTAGCGACGGAAAATTTCCGTCCCTAAAAAACCGGTCGTAAACAGGAATTAGCGACGGAAATTTAAATTTCGTCGCTAATAGCGACGGAAATTTAATTTCCGTCGCTATTAGCGACGGAATAAAAGTGGTCGCTAATATAATTACTTAGCGACGGAATTTAAATATCCGTCGCTAATAATTTTAGAAATATCAGAGATTAAACAAAAAAATTTGCGACGGAAATTTAAATTCCGTCGCTAAGTAATTATATTAGCGACGGAAATTTATTTCCGTCGCTATATTTTTTAAAAATAATTTTCAAAATTAGCGACGGAAATTTCGCTAACTTACGATAATTAGCGACGGACATTTATTTTTCCGTCGCTAATATATTTTCCTAAAACAAAAAAAAATCGTAAATTAGCGACGGATATTTAAATATACATCGCTAATTATCGTAAGTAGCGACGGAAAATTAAATTTCCGTCGCTAACGAATTTTTTTAAAAAAAAACGAACATTAGCGATGGATATTTAAATATCCGTCGCTAATTATCGTAAGTTAGCGACGAAAAATTAAATTTCCGTCACTAACGTATTTTTAAAAAAACAAAAAAAATGAATATTAGCGACGGATATTTAAATATCCGTCGC
>JBBUKS010000065.1:7392039-7409451 GCA_038050645.1 Hedychium gardnerianum
CTATCAAAATCAGCATCCTCGTGAGAAGAACAAAACACTCTAGTGTTAATTTCGAAAGACCAATATTAATATGATATTGATTTTTTAAAATCAATATCAAAGTATGTCAATAGATACCTAATAATAATTTCATTTACGAGAGTTATATGTCATTTTTATCTTCTCTATACTTAGCTCTTCTATTCTATATCAATTTCTCATAAATTTAAATCATTTTTGATCGAATACATTTCAAGTATTATATGTTTTTAAAGTATCTCAAAGTTTATATGTGTCTAGAAATATCAATTTAAAATTATTAATAATAATTATGAGAAGTTTTTTAAAATTTATGACTTTAAGGCAATTGACATATACACCTAATTTATCGTAAAGATGTCATAATCCATCAATAGTTCAATCAAAATCTATTGATGAATCTAAAGAGCTTCGATTAAATTCATTTCAACTCATATGAGTTTTTATAGTACTTCGAAGTTCAAATATATTTTTTTTTATTATGTAGTGATGATGTGTGAAGTTGTGATTTTGATTTTTAGAAATCAATATTATATAGTGATGTGTTAAGTTATGATCAAGATATGTTGGTGTTTAAAAATTAATATTATAAAAGAATATAAAAAAATATGTTACATATAAATGAAGAAGGATGTTTTTTTTAGAAAGAATGAAATTTTAATATTATTAGGACGGAAGGAATTTAAATATCTTTATAATAGTATGATATTATTCACTTTGGATCTAGACCTTTATGATTTTACTGACTCTATTCAAAAAGTCTTATATCAATGAAAATATCTTTCTCTTATAAATTTATGATCTCTCTCATATATTTTAAATATAAATTTTATTTACAACCGGATACTTATTTTGGTCATTCAGAAATCTTAGGCGTGTCCTTTAGAAAATTACTCAAAAAACAAAATTGATAAAGAAACATTTACCGAGGCACAGTTAGTCCAGTGATTTGCACTCTTCCCATCCCGTGAGCTTGCGGCGACCAGGAGCGATTTATAGCCACGCAGCGAGCTCACAACGATCAAACCACAAGTTCGTAGAGTTCAGTTTTATACTAAGGAAATTTTATTTGGTCTGACTTTGGATGAATAAGAAATAGTTTAAAATGATCGGTAGATGAAAAGAATGTGTCTGTAGATTATATTTGTTTACAATAAATTATATTTTATCCCTTTTTAGTCCTATATATATATATTAATATTATATGGCAATGCTTGTAAGAAACCTAGCTCTCCTTTAGTCCTTTTCAAACGAAGGCAGTCAAATAAAGTGGGAGGCAATAATAAAAGCAATAAAATCATTTTAGACGAAGTTGTTACAAGATCATCCCAATTCATAATTCATAATTCATAATTCATAATTCATAATTCATAATTCATAATTCATAATTCATAATTATATAGAAGAAGACACTTGTGCATGCGTGCAAGCGACATCATAACTAGAACAAAGAGAAAATTTGAGGCATCCAGCGGTACAGTGACTGAATTGCCACAAAGCAGTTGGAGATGTGCCACACTGCCACTCAAAGAAATTGTAACCCACTTTAAACTTAAGAACACAATAATTTAACATATATACACAATCAATCAATCAATCAATCATCTATCATTTTAATTAGTAGGTGAAATCAGATTTCAACTTTTAAAAGTTTATTCTACTTTTCTCCTCATGCCTTCAATTCATACTATCAATTTTTTTTAAAAAAAAAAGAGAGAGAAAAAAAAATATATGTGTGTGTGCAAATTGTAGATTAATCGTCAAAGCTAGGTAGGTGCATATCATATCATGTATGATGTATATGCCCTACGCAAGTTCACAACTGAGGTATATATTTTTCAGTTTATTTATTATTATTTTGATTACTGAAAATTGACTACTCAAATAATTGATATTTTTCTAGCATAATCAAAAATTAAATTATACTAGGAATAATATTTTATTCTTAGCTATATGCTGACAGTACACCTACCTTTCACTCGACAATATATCAAATAAAAGTCTGGGAAACAAACATTCTATTCTAAATTATCTTTGTTTGAAATTTGTAAATGACAAATGGTAGATAATAATTTTTTGCTACAATTATAAAATATACTAAAAATTTATAATTCTTTTTTTAAAACCGTTTGTATTTTTTTTTCAAAGTTTGTTATCCTCGAAAATTTACTATTAATTTATCCTCGCTAAATTTATAATCATTAAAAAAAGAATAGGCTTTATACTGAGAGGGTGTTTACTTTGGGAAAATATTGGCTTGGAAAACATCTATTGTTTCTAATGTTTAGCTTTGCACAAAGAAATCATAATTAATGAGCTCTTTTTTATAAATGTGAAATGTGAGGATTTTGAAAAATGATTTTCATTTAGTAAAAATATACGTTATTATTTTCACCATTTGCAATTCTTCCACATAAAAACAATCATTTTAACTCTCCTCTTAGCTCAAATTTAAAATTATAAAATTATATTAAAAAAATTGTGAAGTATAAATAGTTCATGTAAATTTTTGTCACCCAAAATGCTTTAATCATACATGCTATCTTGATAATTTTTATCATCCTAAAACCATCATTTATGAAAGCCGAATACGTATAATAATAACGAAGGCCCAGCCCAATATGAAGATTATCCAATGATGGACAATATTTGTTTTTATTTTGTTATTTTATAAAAAAAAAAAAACTTTTTCTCAGTTTGAAATTTATGTTTTATCCTTATAAAATTTGCCTTTGAGAGGTTACAACCATCAAATGCTTCTAAATTTCAACCTCTTCATTTTATTAATATATCTAATAAATAATAAATTTTAAGAGTACGCCATAATTCACAACTTGTTTCATCAAATAAAAAAAAAATCTGGTGTGAGTTGTTAAAGATAAAATGTAAGAATTTCAAAACTTTTAAAAGGTATTTTCAACAATTAACTCCAAAAGGATTCTGAATGAAAAAAGTTCAAATGGTGTGATGTTTTTTTAAATGACAAAATATATATAAAAAAATACAGTGTAATCTTTGATTTACTAGCTTTTCTTCGAAATTACGATCATAAGCTTCTCTCTAGAATACTCCGATTCGATAAAGTTTCTAAAACAAACTTTCTGACAAGTAAATTTTATAATAAAGTTCAACTTATCGTTATCAATGAATAACCTTGTTAACTACTATACGCGACAATTAACTATTTCCATGCAAGATTTTTTATGCAAAGAAACCAAAATAATAGAAAATAGAATTAAAAAAATATGTAAGACGAACATTATAATTAATAACAAAGATTCTTTTCTCTTTCCCTCCAGAAAAATATGTAAGAAAAAAAATCCCTTAATCCTTCTATTTTATAAATCTACTAATAAAACAAAATAAAGTCTGGGTATGGGAACTTTCATTAAGCCAGATTTTTATTATTTTTCAAATGCCTTTTTTCAGAATCCAATATCGTCAAAATTTCTAATTGTACAACAATAACCAAAAAAATTCTAATTGTAAGAAATAAAAATATAATAAACAAGGAATATGCAGGAATCTTTTAAACAAAAGTACCCATATATTTTGTAAGCTTTTTGTTTAAAAAATATTTCAAGAATACAGAATTATAAAAATATTACTTAGAAATTAATAAAGAAATAAACTTAGATATACCATAACTAGAGTCATGCTATTGCTGACCCCATCACGCAGGCTATGATCTGCTCCATTCCAACACAAGAACTTCGTGCCAAGCCAAGCACGTTCCACGGGCTGAGAACTCAGCACCCTACACAGGCTAGCAAACACGATCACATCAGGCCAACCTAGCCGATTAGCTTGACATCTCTACTAGACCTCATCTGTACTTCAACTATATCCACGTATTACTTACTTTTAAGCAATGTGACTTTCAAATTAATTAGCCATAAAAAAAACAAGTGAAGCATCAGATTAACAGAGGAAGTAGATGACATAACCTCCTGCTGATACTTTACTGTTCTCGGTTGTTGCAGACACCAAGACATCCTACGCATAAGAGGTCGACAAAAAGCCATACAAAACTTTCAACAAGTTGTATTGCAATAAGAACGGACGGGTGCATTGGTTTCACATCTCCTTCAAGATTCGACCATGGGTTCCGGTTCAGTTGAATCAGGAAGGTTAGAGCGCAATCGGCTTGAATGACGAACAGAGTTGAAGAGAATGTCCTTGATAACCTAAATGGAAGGATGAGCAAAACAGTTACCATAAGTAGTTCAATGCCAGCCAAAGTAAGTACTGGAACCTTGGTTTAGAGTGTTACCTGAGACATGAGACCGTGCACCTGTTCCACGGTAATTTTGGAGCTATCACGTGTTATCTTGGTCAGTTGAGATTCCTCAGGCTGCAATTGCAAAAATTTGTAAAAGTCACATTCGAGTTACTATACAGGAAGTTCTACTAGCAAAATGTGCATAAATTTGTGACGCATCCAAGTTACAATACTATGTATGAGTACTTCTAAGTTCTAGTAGGAAATTGTGCATGAATTCATAAAAGTCAGAATCAAGTTATGATATCCCATGAACGTATTTAAAAGGTACGTAGAGGATGTGCCTAGCAAATAAAAAATGAACAAGAAACCTCTTTCTTTCGTTGTGAAGGCAAAAGAAAGGATCCAAATCGTGTATGAGCCAGTTGATTTTCGGCTTGCTCCAGCTTTTCCACTGCAATTACGATCAAGATCAGCTCTCTGTAACAGTATACTAAACAGAGAATATGAACCGCAATACTATAGAAGAAAATGACACAGGAGACCAACACACAAATAGGAGAATTTATGTAGTTGTTAAAATACACAAGTCATAGAGTAAAATTTACCCAAATCTGAAATTTGCCCCGCAACATAGTCTCGATTTCCAAGTAGAGGAGAAGACGACAGTGTGTTGACCCAATACTTGTTCCAGAGTAGATCCAGGAGGTGTGAATCCAAGGAAGACTTGAAATAAGTTATGTCTAATGAATAATACTGCACCAAAGTGGAGGATATATAAGTACGTAAGCATGTAGGTGCCCAAGATAAAGGAAAGTGTGCTTCAATTCTGTACCTGTTTACAGTGAACCCCGAAATCCTCAATCTTGTTAAGTGGGATGGTTTGGTATTCAGACACAGGTTCATCGGGTGGTTTGTATCCTCGAGGATATGTCCTAAATGCACCAATCTCCACTTTTCCAGCTGAGACAGTCCTTGTAGGATCAACAACAACAGCTAAGAAAGGCTCTTGAAATTGCTGATTATCCATCTGCGTCGACACATCAATGCCTGATAACCAGCAACCATAGCCAGGATGGGAGTGATACCAACCCACTACATTCTCCAACCGTCCAGCCTATTGTTTTCCATACAAGAGAACTTAAACTAATATGAATGATAAACATTACTAAAAACATGGCATTGTGCATAGCGTGACATACAAAGTTACTCTGACACAAGAAAAAGTGAGCATACACCTCAAGACCATCCGCATCATAAAGAACTTATAGATTTATAACATGAAAAGATTAATTAGATGCTAAGCAGTTACTAAGACCATATACTTGAACAAACCAAGGAATTAACTTTCGTATAACAGATAACAGAGAACAAATAACAAGATGAATAGAGAAGAAACTTGAGATGCACTTTGCAAGTACCTATGTCTTTAATTTTAATGAATTAAGAAAAATGACTAAGAAAATTCATTCTACATTCATATGAAAAAGAAAGAAAACGCTCGGTAGGAATGAATGTTATCGGGGGACGGAAAAGGGAACACCTCACCTGCTTGTTGGTCTGCGAGTACTCCACCATGTACTCGTTTGCGTCAGCCTGGGCATTGACGCGGGTCTCCGTGCCCTCCACTGGAAGCGCAAATGCATCCATGACGACGAAGGTATCGCCTTCAGTCTTCCCCTGCATCAAGCCCATGACCTCGATGGTTCCGCCGGAGCGGGCGTGCACTACCATCTTCAGCAGCGCAAGTGCGGAGATCTTCACGCGACGGAAGTAGTTGGGATCCTGCGCCCAGGGTTTCTCCTGCTGGAACTTGACCTGCGCCGCCTCATCGTAGAAGTAGATCGCGTCCGCATCAGCGCCGGCTGCCCCGGAACTGCCATCCACCGCCACGATGTTGTTCTCCAGCTCCCATGTCTGCCTCGCCAACGCCGCCGACGACGAGTCCATGGCTTCTAGGGTTCGTCAATCTGAAATCGACCCAAGCTGCGATGAACGAAGCCGCCTTATTTAATGGTAGAAGCCATAGTTTCGGCCGGTTTCTTTTTTTAGAAGGCCCACTTAATTGGGCCCATCAAATGAGCATGATTCTTCTTCGCTTCTTTATTTAGTAGCTAGTACTCCATTAACGCTTTCTGATTTATTTTGATAGTCGATGAAAAATTTTCGTAGGATCGAATCGATCACCCTAAGTCTGATGTTTCCCGACCTGATTAATTATTTTTTTAGTAGCTAGTAAATTGCTAAGTTGAATTTATTCTCTCATTTTAGATCATTATTTTACTTGTACCGAACTAACCACATAATAATAATCAAGACAACAATCAACATGTTGAATACTACTAATTAAATAAAAGATATCACTAAAAGAAAACACTATACATCTAACATTTAATGTCAATCAAATTAATAAACAAAAAATGATAATAAAATTAAAACATCTACAGTTCATTAATTCACAAGTGTAACCAATGTTTGAATTCGGATCTTCACGAGTAACAAGAGCTACCTCTCAACAAAGAAAAGAAGAAGTTGAAGAAGAAAAAGAAGAAGAAGAAGAAGAAACCCATTTAGAGGTAGATATCTCGAAAGAACCATTATAGGTGAGCTCCTCAATCATCTCCTCGATGTACTGATCATCATCCATTATTTGCATGTGCTTGCCTTTGTCCTCTAATTTCCCTCTATTGCCATCATCTTGCAATGACGACGATGCCAAGCAACACTTGTCCAACTTCGCCACGAGCCCTGGTGAAAGTGTGGAGGTAATTGAGGTCCATGAGTTTGGATCAAGGGGGAAGTTGGTTCGGGCTCTTGGTCCACACATGAGACGAGCCGCCTCATCATAAGCTCGCGCTGCATCCTCAGCTGTCTCATACGTGCCTAACCATATCCTTGTCTTTCTAACAATTCAAAGTACCATAATTTAATTAATACGATTATATATAATCTAAGAACTGACTTGATCGTTTTAATTTGTCGAGCAACATCTTTCAATCAAATCTAACTTAACATATATATTATTTTTTTAAAAAAAAAAAGTGAGAAAAATTACAGAGTGGGGTGCCTTATCTCAGAGACCCATGAGCCCCAATGCCTTTGCCTGACTCCTCTAAATCTTTGAAACTTTGGCATCTCCAAAATCAACCAAGGAATTAAATGAAGAAAGGATATGCAAGAACAAGTCGATCGTCAAGGTATGCAAATTAACACTTTTGCTAGCTATAGTTTGTAGTATTGAAGTAGAAGTCCTTGTTATCTCTATTTATAATGCCAACCAAGGGACATCTTTGTTCCTTTGTTTCTTGTGCTCACTAAGCTCCAAATCTAACACCTAACATCACATTGCTCTCTTAAGATATCGAGTTTTGATCGATGTTGCTTCTTCCATGGCCGAGATGTGGCCAATAAACACATCAATAACTTTTGCTCTCCAATCCATTTTTCATCCACTCGTATCAAATTGATCATGCATGTAATATGGCTATTGTTCTTTGATAGACTCTCTCGGAACAATGATAATTAGAAACATAAAGTTTCAGCTCCCGTTAGACATTAATTATAGCTTTCCACAAATATGTAAGCAGTTGGTCATTTTCCTATACCTTGAAGATGCCAAGTATAAAAAATAGAGTATATATGTGTGTGTGTGTGTGTGGTTTGATGAGTTGTTGTTTAAAGGTATCCTTCTTGTTAAACAAGAGTCATTTATTGATAAAACTAGACAACTAGACCGAATTATAATATTATATGGCGATATAATCCACCTTTCATGACAAAAAATTTTGATAAACAAATTAGGACCCATGTGTTGGCTTCCTCCTCTCATGCTTTTATGCTTGTTTCAAAGAATTCAATGGTTATCTAGATATGACAACACATATAACAGGACATCACAAATGTTTGTATTGGAGGAAGGGAAACATGAGAAGATGAGGCACTTAACGTTATCATATGAGGTGTTGTAGGGTTGTCGGGTTCTTGTGAAGGACCACAGATGGAATGCCCTACAATTTAAGGCATTTTAACACAATCGTTTGTTGGTTAGTTGGCTAAATTGGAAGGAGACTTCTTCTTGTGTCTCTTTGGATTTTATTATTTTTTAGATTGAAGTGTTTGAGGAAGAAACAAGCCGTGAGCATGGCACATGGAAGCATTAGGAGAGCACATGAAAGGATTTGGCTGTTCCAAGGGATTGAATGAGGGGACCCAAGGGATGTGACATTTAGTGAGTTAGGGCACTACATGTGATGAGTTTAGGGGCATGTGACTTATGAATTAATTATACAAGCATGTTGTACGTTTTTGGTGGGTGACGAAAGGAATCATAGAGTTACAAATGATCCAAACTTATCCAAAAATAAAAAAAGGACTTCCAACTTAGCCATAGAATATTAGTACCCTTAATTTTCTTGTGCAAATTATCCAATCCAAGAAAGAGTTGGATGTATAAACAAGAGTTGTGATCGATCCATTTTTTTATTTTTATTCAGCACCTATGCAATATTAAATTTCAAAGAAAAAGACAATAGATTGGTGATCATGAGAAGAATAAAACCTCCTATCACCAGGATGGCCTAACTTGTGAAAGTCATGTTTATATGATAGATCAAAGAGTCAATATAAAATAATATTAATCTTTTATTAACCTAAGCTTATGATTGTTTGTATTATAGTAGTTGATTAAGACTTTAGATCTCAAAGAGGACTTCAAGTTATACATGAGAGATAGCAAAATCTCAACTTAGACCCGCATAGACAAATTGTGTGCCACCAAAATGAGTTTATAAGCTTAAGTGAGAAAAAAAATAGTATCAATTTAGATTTAAAACATTTTGGATTTGAGTTTGACAAGTTAATTGATCAACTTATTTGATTTGTGAGGTTGCAACTCTTCTCTAAATGCTAAACTCACAAAAAACACAAAATTTGAACAAATAGGAAAAGTCTATAAGTTTAGATGAGTAAACTTTTTTTAATTTGAGTTTTAATCATCTTAAGCCACTGGTTTAGCTTATTTCTGTCTATGCTAAACTAACACAAAGAACATAGGCAACTAAATGCTTGGCGAAAGGTGCTAAGAAATAAACTATAAATGTAAAAACCACCTCATGCATGTTTATTTGCTAGCTGGTGGATTTATTAGCTTCTTCAATTCCATCCATGAGAATAATTAGTAAGCACAGCATTTAGCTTAATCTCAATGGCAGAACAAACATAATCTTTGAAAAAAACTTATCGATCGATGTTGTGGATCCTCTTTAATTTCAAACCATGAATCTTTGTAAGAATGCCAGAAGAAAAAGAAAGAAAGAAGGAAAGGAACTAGAATTGTTATGTATGGTTTCATGTGCTGTTCAAATTTAGACCCTGCATAAGCCAAGAGGGGCTCTTCAGCCTTTTCCTGTCCAAAGAAGAAGAAGAAGAAGAAGATGATGATGAATTGGCTTGTTCTTTTGTGTGATGGCTACCACATCCTACGCTAAGTGTCAACTCAACTTCACTTTCATCGTCAGGCCACATTTCATGGATCTTCTGCCTGGCGCCCTTCTCCCCTTTGGAAGTGAACTCCTCGGCCGGCCGACCGAGATTGAAGCCCTCGCCGCGCACAATGTTCAATTGGTTGCCGGAACAATTGCTTAGCAAGTCGGCATTACTGACATGAGAAGAAGGATGGGTCGTTTCTGAAGTAGTTGAAGCGCTGCTAAAGTTTCTAGTCGTCGTCTGACCGAGCCTGCAGATCTTAGCCGTCTCGGTCATCAGCATCTTTTGAATTCGGTAAAGGCGGTGGAGTTCATGCACCTACGGGCAGTCATTGATCAGCTTGGTGAGTCAAGATTTCGATCGGAAAGCCGGCACGGTTATATAGTTCTGATCAGGACAACGTTACCTGCTGCCGGAAGATCTCTTCATGCCTCAACATTGTGTTCCTTAATGAGTCGTTCATGCCATGATATTTGACGAGTCTCTCCATTAATTGGAGCCTTTTTCACTTTTGTAGTTACTACATTACTGTTATTCTTTCTCAAGGTACGTGTTGAAAAGTCTGTTTATTTGGTGAATTGCTTTGAGCCCATTCCTGAAGAAAAGGATGAATTAAAAAATTGATCTTAAGCTAAGAAATCATCATTCCTTAACCAAAATACTTGATGTATAACAAGTAAAATAATCGACAAAGAAAAATAGTTTTACAAAATTATTATTAGATCCACAAAGGAGGATTGAAACTGAAGAAATTGTTGATTGTGGATTCACCCAGAACAAAAATGTTGCCTAAATGAGAGTACAAGGTTGCTGAAAACAAAAATAAATAAATAGTTTCTGTTGTCAAAATGATCGCAAAAGTTTTCTGAGATAGATCCAAAAGGGAGTAGGATTAAAACTCAAAAATGATTTCGAAAAACACTTCCAAATGAATCTCACTGAATTCTTCATTACCTGATCCCAGATGACATGCATCTTCATCATCTTCCTTTCTTTCTTTCTCCGAGCAACGGACCAATCATTTGCATGATTCCTCTCAGTTGGTGTCCTATTACAGAATGGAGAGAGAGAGAGAGAGAGAATTGCATATAATTTACAGTGAGTTAGGCGTAGGGCATGCTTATCTAATCAAGAACATCAATTAGAATACTAGAGTAGTCCTCTTGAAGTAAGACACAGTAACCACCGAGTTGGGCCAAGGCCTATGAATGATTGACTAAATTTATTTGGAGAAAGTGGAGGTGATTAAATAACTAGTAGATGGAAGATAAGATCAAAAGAAATAAATTATCAGACTGAGAATGAGCTATTGAAGTCTTCGAAAAAAAAAGAAAGAAGAATTGAGTTTAGTTGAACGAGGAGGAAAAAATGATATGAGTTTACAAATTTTTAGAGGATAAAGTAATGTCTTGTGAAAAAAAGTTTAAAATTCTAAAAAAACTAGTATGGAAGGCATGATTGACCCACCATGAGATCGAGGAGATGTGCCACCATGTGAAAGTTTAGATGTTGGCTACTACTTTGGACAAAGACCTACCAACTTTATCATATTTTTATTACTATAACAATATTTATATTCTTTATTTCATTTTGTCTACTTGTGGTAGGGTCGCATGTTCCTTGTGGACAAAGGATGAGTAATGATGAAAGAGGAAAGTTGGAAATGTCACTCCCACAAACTTTTGACCATGTTTATGTGACAAATATATGTTATTCATATTGTTAAAACCAAGATCTATCAAATAAAATAATTGTGACTTAAATTAATTAATTAGGTTTGGATTGTAATATGTGATAAAAGATGACTCATTCATCCCAAATGTTTCTCATCGTCGGCTGTACAGTAAGATAAAGAAAGTAAATCATGATGATCGAACCGTCTCTCTAAGTGTGAGAGATTTTATTCTCCAAATGATTGTCCCCCCGAAAATTCGATCTCTGTTCTCGTGTGATAATTTATCACCTAAATATCAACTCAACTATACTCATGAAAACACATATCTTCCAAACATATAGCTCATGTTGTGATTTGGATAGCAATATGACACTTATGTATGTAGTCATATGACTAGAAATTTAGTTCATTAAGAATTGATGGAGTTAGTTAGTTTAGAGTTCTACTCGATACAATGTTGTGCAACTATTTTTGGGTTTGAGTAAAAGCGAGGGACAACGTGGCTTAGCATAGCTTCACTTAGTGTGAAAGAATGCAAGGACCATGCTCAAAAGCACCTCTCCTTTATGTCTTCTTAGGTTAGGCGTTGTCTCTCTTTACTGGTGCCAAAAAACGTAAGAGTGAAAAGGGAGAAGCCATTCCTCAATGTCCTTTTAATAATTGAAATGCACCTTTAATTAATAGATATGGGTTTAATTTATTATCGATAATTAATTGACATTTATATTTTAAAAATATCTAATGAGTTTAATAGCTCTTATTTTGAAAAAAAATATATATATAAAAGATGAATAACAATTTCCATTTTGGGATAGTCTTTATTAAAACTGCGAATTTAAACTATCCATATTTATTGAAAATTCTCTCTCATTTATTACTGCACTAAACAATTGTTGGTGAAAAAGTTGTTCAAAAAAGGACATTTTAGTGCAATAGGATTTATTATTCCGGATTAGGCATTTTCGAACAGGGAGCCCAAATTCAATATTCCCAAATGTTAAGGGCGTATTCGGTCAAATTTTCACAAAACAAATTATGAGGAAAATTAAAACAAACTTCAAAGTAAAGGGGACAAAATGAAATTAGTTCTCTTATGAAATTAGCTTGAGATTGGTGAAGAAAGGAGGAGTTGGCTTTGAGATAGGGATGGAAATTGAGATTGAGATTGAGATGGGGTCATGTGTGTTTGATGAGGACAAGAAAAAGTTTGAGATTATTGTGGCAACAACACTTCGACTCCCACTATCCATGAGTCTTAATTATTTGACACATGAGATTAGTAATAATCAATTAATATTGACGATGCGAGGGAATATATATATATATAGTGCATGTAGAATAAGAGAATATTTCAACTGATACAAAATATCAGTGGTAAATATTTCAACTGATACACAAAAGTTTCGTCCGCTACATTTACTATAAACAGCAGAAGCCAAACTACTATTACGAAAAAAACAGTGGTAAATTAACGGATAAAACAATATTTGAGTCCCTACAATTTTAACAAATTTCACCATAATAATACCATGCACATTTTGAGATATTTTCACTTACCTATCAAATCCAAACGCTAAAATCATTAAATTAACACAATTATAATAAGAAAGTATATATATAAAAACCAATAAAATGATGCCAAACAACCGTCAAAACCTATCTTGTGAAATTCTGGAACTTTAATTTTCAGCCTATAGCTGTTAGCAGTTGTGAGGGACGTGGACATGGCAAAGGCGCCGGCGTTCTCCCTCATGGCGGCAGCCGGAGGAGGTAGAAGCGGAAGCGGCACGACGACATAGTGGATGGCGGAGAGAAAGTCCATGTATTTATATGATTAAGAGCATCCACATAACCACATTCATATTAATATAGGTCCATGTATTTATATGATTAAGAGCATCCACGTAACCACATTCATATTAATATATGAATGTTATAATATTTAAATAATATTACAAATCAATATAATATTCACACACGTAGTTTAAAGATTTAAAAGCGATTAATGAATGAATTTTATAAAAATAAATAAAAAAATAAATTTTAAATATAAAAAGTAAAGATAAATAAATAATAAGACCCATAAATAATGAATATTAATATATATGTGATATACTATTTAAAAAAATAATATATATTAAAGTTCAAATTAATATGAATATCCTGAGGACACAAAAATAGAAGTTAATTTAGAGATTGAGGAAGGATTTGTTGATCATATTTTATATTTATTAAAAATTAATTCTAAAATCTTATATTAAACTATTCATATAAATATCAAGGATTTGCTGAATACATGCTTGCAAAGGTACGAAGAGGAAAAGAACGACAAGTAATCAGATGGATGCTGTGACTAATCAAACGGGTACACATCATCAATATAATCTACATTTTTTATTTATCAAATTTTTAATAAATATTCATAAAACTTTTTTAAAAAGAGAGAAAAAACTTACCAACCCAGTTCGGTATATGTTTTCTGTTTATACCAGACAATATTTGACATGAATTAAAATTAAAATCGTTGACATTAAAGTTAGCTAGCTAGAGAAGCTTACCAATTCACTAGCTTCATCTAATTTGGTTTTCATTATAAAATTAAAATCCTACTTAGCATAGATATAAAATAATTTATCTCTCATATCATATTAAATTTGAGACTATTTCATATTCCCAATATAATAATAAAGTTAAATCCTTCTAATAGTGTAATTATATTATTAACTTGAGAGTCTCTGAAACACTCACTAGACCTTGATTGAGATGCTTGAAAATGATATTACAATTAACAATAATGAATAAACAATGAGAAATCAATCAATGGCCAGGGGTGAAATTAATTGCTAATAAATATAATATCTCGAGTTTAATTATTACTGAAAACTGAACAAGTCAAATAACTTACATGTCTCGAGATCTTTAATTTTTATCGTGAAGAAAAGAACAGAAGCCAATAAAAACAAGTACCATTGGCCTTTGAGTATTCTGTTCTGTACTTCCCTTCAAATAGGTTCTTGACAGTGTACCTGGCAACTACAGAATGCACAAAGAAAATAGACGAACAAAGCTCAGCCTGGAAAGGGAATAAAGATCCTGCAAATAAAGTTTGTGCTAGATAAAATAGACATATAAATATATAAATTAGTCACTTTCCTAATAGGTCAAAATTTTGAAACAAGTGAATAGTTAATTAATTTTAACATGGTATCAAAGTAAGAAGTAACGGCACAAATTAAATATGTGTAACTTGAGTTTTGGCATAAGTAATTATCCTATCCACTTTAACAGGATTAAAAGATGTTCAGAGGATTAGAAGATGTTCAGTATGTAAACTAGAATGAAAAATAACTTTGGGCCGTGATTGCTAACAAGTGAAAGAAAATAGAGTGCTGAAATTTTTATCCTAGTTGTCCTTTCCCTCTTTGTGACTCGGCTAGAGAAATTAATATTTTATTTTATATAATCAAACTTTATCGTCGTGTTGAGATGGCCGAGTTGGTCTAAGGCGCCAGATTAAGGTTCTGGTCCGAAAGGGCGTGGGTTCAAATCCCACTCTCAACAATAAATTAATTTATTTTTTCATAAAAAAAAAAATACATGATTATTCTATTTAGAAGAAAAAACAAGTCCTATATATTTTTGTGAAATTTAACTCTATTTAGAGAGAAAGTTGGGGAGAGAGAAAAAAAAACAAAAAGAAAGTTAGACAAATGAATAAGCTTAGGGTTAATTTACTTGGATGAAAGATACAAGAGGAAGAAGGAGGTAGAAGAACTGCTCAAGGGTAGCTGGAGGCGTTGTACCACCAATCCCAACAATCAGGGACCTAGAAGGAATCCCACATTAGCAAGTCAATCAATGGCAACCAAGGAAAGAAGTATACCCAACCCATAGATGAAACCAGGTAAATAACTTGCATCACAGGAGAAAACAAGTAGCAAATAGTCATTTGACAAGCTATGAACATTAGACAGATGAGAGATTACTGTGACGGGCATGCAAGAATTTCATCCTTGAAGCACCCTTTGAGGATCCAGTTACCCACTGCGATAGCTCGATGGGACCGCTGATAGCTCCAACCTCCCTTTCCATTCCTCTCCAGGCTTCAGTGTGATGGCTTTCTCTACTGTTGCAGCCAAAATCAACCATGGATTTGGCCTTCTTTTTCCAAAGGATTCCATGCCACTAAGAGGAACAAATACAAGAC
Organism: Hedychium gardnerianum; assembly: GCA_038050645.1. NCBI lineage: Eukaryota > Viridiplantae > Streptophyta > Magnoliopsida > Zingiberales > Zingiberaceae > Hedychium > Hedychium gardnerianum. Next base: position 7,407,646 of record JBBUKS010000065.1, read on the forward strand.
ATAAAGACAAGCAGTAGACTAGCAACCATGAAGGATTTGCTATGATGAATCTGTAGGATTTTCTATGGAGACACTTTTCAGCTGTCGGATGGTTGGTTAATCAACAGAGAGGGACCATCAATCAAGTTCTGACTTATATAATTAGATAACTGAAAAGGGGCTCTTCATAACAAATCTCGTGGAGTCCCTCCATAGGGTTCGCATTCTCTTGGATCCAAGAGGGGATGTTAATCCTATGGAGAGGCCCTCCATAGAATTTGATATGGGGAATGTTTTCGACTATCTCCAATCTGAACGGGATGCGTTAATTAACAAAATTTGATGAAATCAGGGAAAATCAAGAATCCACAACCATTAACGGTCAGAATCAAATCTCAACCAAATCAGACAGCTCAAAAGCATCTTAGAAAATCCTACTGGGGTCCTTTTGTAGAATTCACTTGGAATGTGAATCACATGGCGGGGATGTGAATCTTATGAATATGCCTTTCAGATGTCCAAATTGGTCAAATTAATTAACAAAGAGTGGCTATCAATACCGGAATCAAATTCGGTTGAATCAAGCGGTGGAAAAGGGTCTCTTCATAATAAATCCTACAAAGGGTTCCACCATAGAATTCACATTCACATTCACATTCACTTGGACTGATAATCTTGTGGAGGGACATGAATCCTACGGAGGGATCCTCTATAAGATTCCCTTTCGAACCTTTTTCAACCATACATTCCAGCTGGGATTTGATCCCAGCCATTGATGGTTCAACTAACAAATGGCTGGAGCCAAATCCTGATTGAATCAAACTACTAAAATGGGACTCCATCCGAAATCCTAGGGTCCCTCCATAGAATTTTATTAAATCACGTGTATATATATATATAAAAGAATATTCAATCATCTAAAATAAGATTCACACTAAAATAATGGAGCATTTTAGTGAGATTTATACCATATAAATAAATTAAAGGAAGGATAAGAATCATATTGTATAGTCGTCGTAATTATTATTTCCTCAAAGATATTATAGATGAAGATCTATTCCTGTCTGAACATGTGAAAAAATCTCTCTTTGCACACAAATGTTAAAGTGGATTTATATAAAATTTCACGTACTTTGCATTATATTAAGTATCATTATTACCAATGCTATTAAATTGTCTCAAAGATTACTAAATTATATCATATTTGTTATCTAATTATATTGCATTGTAAACATCACCGAAACTAAATTATAAAAACGTTATAAAATCATATCACATTTATTATCGAATTTTACTATAGTGTTATCGTAGATATGTATTATAGGAGGGTTACTAAATTATAATATATATAATTAATTTTTACTACGAGTATTACTAGATTATATGAAAGATACTAACAAATAAATTAAATAGTATTTTAAGATTTATATAGAAATTTATTTTAACATTAATACTAAAAAGTGAAATACAGTCAATCCTATCTAACGTCAATATATCAAACAATTAAACCCCTTAAAATTATTGATCGCATCGATTAATATATCAAAGGTGTGTTTGATTAAGTTATCATATAAAATTTTGGTTATGTGATTACTAAGTAATCATGTAACTAAGGTTATAAGTTAAGGGCCGGCTCAAGGCATAGGTCATTAAGGCCTATGTGTAGGGCCTCTATTATATTGGGGCCCACCAAATATATATATATATATATAATCAAATATGATTATTATTTTAGAAATATATGAATTGAGATGATAAATATTTAAAATTATGGATAAAATAAGTTTTAATGATTTATTTTCATCGATAATTTTAATTTTTTACTAG
>JBBUKS010000065.1:7430089-7445699 GCA_038050645.1 Hedychium gardnerianum
GAAACCTTACTTTATATATATATATATATATAAAGTAAGGTTTCATAGGTTAAAATAGTCAAAAATTCATTGTAATTTTATATAAAATATAAATTTTGGTTAAAGTGATTAGGCTGGAATTTGGGCTTTTTTTATTGGACCTAAGATCAGAGTTGCTTAGACCCATCTGGCCCAGCAAACAAAAGTACTATTCAAGCTTTATGTCCTATCCCTAAGTTGATTATTGAGTGATTGTAACCTTTATTTTTTAAAAAACATGTAGCGTCATGATATACTACCTAAATTTGACTATAGGATACTGTTGCATCATATTTTATCGACAGACTTAAGTCTTGACTTTTGGTTAGACTCATGATGGTAAAGCATAGGTTGTCAATCAAGTGGAGGTGATATTTAATCAATTGACATGGTCGACTGAGTAGAGGGTCTAAGCAAATAGAATGACTCTATTCGAGCAATAGTTGATTGGATAGATTTTCAATGAATTGGAGACTTGAGCAAACAATTGAAAAAGGATTTTATACAAGCTCTAAGCTAGTGAACTTTTTGGCACTAAGAACTCATGATACAAGTGAGTGCGGTTGAATTTAATCATGTTGTTTTGATGTGTTGACAAGATAATTTAAGTTTGATTTTATCTATATTTCTAATATGTGCATTAAGTACGTAGAGACTTAAAATAGTGCACATGAAGTTTGTGAATGTTGTTAACTCAATGGAATCAAGTTGAATCTAGTGTATTCAATGACTCAATGACCTGAAATGAGGTGGACTTGATGGCATAGAATGTTAGTTTGATGGCATGGAGTGAGCTCAGGGAGCTTGAGCTTGTTGTGTGCAATGGCTCGACTGTTGTTAGGTAGGGATAAACTATTTAGGCATGACACTAATTGTACACCATTAATAAGTCTGCATTAAGCCTTAAGAACAAACCTTCATTCGAATCCATTGACAACTCAAAGTGTAATTACATCATATGAAAGTTCAAGGCACGCACACTTGTTTACTTGCAAATTCACTTGCATCAGAAGCATGGCAAGGGCAATGAGTCCCTTCTCTAGCTTGCACCAGGAAGAGGAGCTGGTTTAGCCAGGTGGGTCGGAAACAATCCACCCGGCATCGACACAAAAAACTCAAGCTTACTGGAAGGTGTCACCTGTATATGACAAGGAATGCACTACTTATCGACAATGTTAAGAAAAATAAAATCAGAAAGCTTTGAACAAACAAATTAACCTGGTATTGCTCTTCTGGATTTCCCTGAGCAACACTGATCGAAGCCGCTCGACGAGCTTCGACTACGCGCTCGAAGATGGCCATGATGAGGAACATCAGCACCAAGATTGCTGTGGCAAGAAAGCAGAAAGAGATAGGATTCATCATTCATGCCATGGATGTGTTCTAGTTCCATGAAGCCTCTTCATCCCTTAAAACACTTTGCAGCTCTTTCTTCAGCTTGCTGAACTCTCTGAAATATGAACTGCTACAGTTTCTGCAAGTCTCATTCCATGTGGTCACAAAACTTTAGCATTACTTTTGGCATACTTTTGTTTGCATTATTCCAAGTCCTAAAAGTGAAAAGAATGATAAGGACAGGAGAGGTTGAGAACAGTCTGATCTACTTGTGAGACAGCAGCAAGGGATAAAAGAGTTGCTGAGAAAGAAATGCTGGTTGCCTCCGAGACATTGGGGTTTGTCTTGTCGTAAGTTGGTAATCGAATCGATTGGCTAGAAAGTTGCTTGGCAGTTGTTTAGATTCTCACAAGCTTTGGCCCTGTCTCAGTACAAGTAAAGTGAATTGTCTTGAACCTCTTACAGTGCTCAGTTCTTTATGTTAAAGCTTTCATGCTTGGCCATTAAATTATGTGTGTCGATATGATGGTGTATTTCAGACCATTGAATATGATCAAATTTATGCAGTTCGACAATCTTTGTTCTTCATGATCTCGATGAACAATGGATTGACACTAAAGTAGATGTTTGTTCTTGGATCTTTTGCTTCCCATAAATTCATTACTTGATGGAGAGAAAGTATCCCTAAACACATTTCAATTGAAAACAATAATAGAGGTGCATTTTCATAAATTGCCCATCACTCTAATCATGCATAAGCAGGAAAAATAAAATGGACAGCATCCCTACAAAATGAGAAAAACTAAGAATTTACTTGGAGAAGTATGATGAGAAAGAACAATTGACACAGTCCATGTGCGCGATTTTGTAATCTCCTTTCCTTTTGCTACAGTTTGTATTAGAGCAAAGGAGTGCAAAGGGACGTGCGGTTATGAACCGAATCTTGTGTAGTTAGATGGCGGCGGGTGATCAAACTTGGTTCCAGACTTCCCAGTCACATTCAGATTACTGAGTGCTTCTTCCAAGTGTTCCTGTATGAAAAAAGGCGGCAAACATTTTAAATTAACTTCAAAAGAGTAATCGAAAGGCAAAGGATGCAATCATTACCGCATAATTCATTCCGTCAAAAAGCCTTCTATTAGAATTCATCATTGCAGATCGTCGCCATCTCGTAGCCTGAAGCGACTTCTCTCTCTTTTCATAGAACTCTAAGTCATCAAGCAGCATAGTTGTCGGACTGTAGTCTTTGAAAATTTGCAGCATTCGGAGACCTTGTGGAAGCCCTATCTACTAAAACAAACAAGTGTGCAGAAAAGGTCATGTAGAAATGTCTTGACATCGATAACAAATAGAGATTTTGTATGGAAGAATTTTTGAATGTTAAGAATCACAAAATATTTGAGTTCACAGTTATATGTATTGAGTTTAGTCTCACATGAGGTACTTATAGTGATCTAGTGTTATGTCAAAAAAATTTACTTTATATAATAGTGTAATAATTATCTTTTATACATACAATTCATTAACCATTAGCAACCAAAACATATATAACAATTCATTTAATACAACTCGCATTCTCTGGTAAACTTCTCAACATTGCAATAACTTGTTCCAAAACATAGAAATGGTAAATTCCGGCCGCACAATTTATATGAGTATTAGAAGGTTTCTACTTGCAGTTGTAGTTTAGGCTGTTTCATTATTCGAATGCAAAAGGATTTGAAAGTTAGGACACTATTAATTTTATACTTTATAAGAACTGGGAAAAAAAATAATACCTCCTGGGTGTCCTTGCTAAAAGATACTTGCTTGTTTTCGTTATTTTCAAGTGTAATATGCTGAAAATGTCGGTTTGGTATGTCCTTTACGATGTACCATTTGAGTGGGAAAAACCCCTTCCATTTTTCCTGCTGCCAAAAATCCATGTTCTTGTTAAAATCGACCGGTCCAAGCATCTCAGCCAACCCTACAAATTGGCAACTGGCATTAACCTGTAGAACATAAAAGAAAATTTTAAACAAAAATGAAAAATGACAAGAAGCATGAATCATGAATTTCCAATCATAAAATCGTAATAGCAATATCTACAAGCACCAGAAAGCTTTGTCTAAACAGGAAAAAACGATTTGAATATGAGGAACGTGGAAAATATAATTCTAGGAGAACTTATATATGATTCATAAAGAAAAGAATCAAGATAAAAATCAGGCAGCAGAAATATGATTGTGGAAGCAAAATCATTGGAACTATATGGAGAAATAGTTACGACAATTTTAATAATCAGAGAGCTATCCTTAGCATGTCTAAGGACTAAAGGAGATGCATGAAGGAAAATTGTTTTTAGTTGGAAAAAAAATTAATGCTAAACAAAATATTAAAAAAAACATTTGTCTAGTTACTCACCGAGAAGAACAGGAAAATTGGACACTTTGAACCCTTTGACATTAATCTCTGTGCATCCCAAAATGCAGCATCCAACTTTTCATTTCCTCGTGGTGTACTTGCCCACACGTTATATTTGATGCTTTTGTGAATGTCATCTTCATTAAATGACTTTATCATGAAAAATTTGGCCTCTTCATACTTGGTCTGAAAATCTGGCTTATTGTATTTATTTCTGCACACAAGCTGGCTCGGATTCGACTTTCTATCCATCGAGCCAAAAGAACTCTTGTATGTGCCTCTATTAGCCCGTGGACCCCGAACTACCTCACTTAAATCTTGAGTGTTTCTACATGAGCTATAATTACCATTCCTTCCAAGCTTGTCATAGCCAAAGACACTTTGTCCAGTCACTCTTGGTTTAGTATAGTTTTGCCTATTAAGAAGCCCAACCTGTCGCACGTGAGAAGTTGAGGTTACTGTTCGTGAGATATAATGGCCCTGAGTGGCTTCAACTGACTGAGAATCAGAAGTCAGATTTCGAGCCTGAGACAAGTATAAAGTTTGAACTTTAAAGAACAGACTGAAACTACTAAGAGCTGTGCTGAGTAGAAAGGAAAATGCATGAGCCATAAATGCCAAACTGAATAAACAACTTTGATTGATGTCAAAAAAAGTAGTCTTAACATATCTAACTGGGATATACTGAATAGTTGTCTGTACTAATATGCGTATGTGCTCAATATGTACTCAGCTAGAATATTAGCAGAAAAACCAGTTGTGCACATCAAAAGATAAAGAAGAATGATGCAATATTCTAAATTTTAAAGAAGGAAAACTAATTTAAACAACTACTAACCACTTGATTGTTTTTCTCAGTAGGTAAATAATCAACGGCTTACCTCGCATATACTAACTACACAAGGCTAAATTATGTGATGCAATACAAGCAAATACAACAGTATAGTGATGAGTGATAGCAACTCAAACTAAGATTACAAAACTGTAGAAACACAATTTGTACCTTGTAAAAAGGCCTGTTATCTTGACCGGGAAAGTTACATTGAACAGAAGAATTTGGCTTCAGATTCAATGCCTTTGCAGAATCTGCTAAATGACCTCTGTCATTTCCTATAGTAGTTTTTGAACCTCCAGAACCCAATAGGGATGCTGAAGATCCAGTCATGGTTGTTATTGTTCCAGGAGATCTAGATCTGCTCACTGGTTCTGCAGACCCAGTGTGCCGAAGATGGGCTGATGAAGCCGCATTTGGCTGAAAAAGACTGTCTGAGCCTGAAGGCAATTCTTGCTCTGGATTCACATTGTTTCCAAGAATATATTCAGCATGATCATTGGTGTCCATCTGAAAAAAAAGCAGAATATATTACCAAGTAAATAATAAGGGTTCATGTTATACAACATATTTTTATGCATAAGAGAGGAATGCTTGCTTCCAAATCTCCACTTGCCGATTCAATATACAATTTACATAGAGTCTGTTGTTTGAACAGCCTCAACGCATCAAAAGGAATCCTAAATAACGAACTAATGCAAATGTTGCAGAGTGTAATACAAAAGTAACCTTGAGACAATGTGTATGGAGCAGGACCATCAACATTTGAACCACCAATCTTTGGAGTTCTTCAAGAGAAGAGAACATGATCTTCTCAATAATTGACAATATTGAATTAACTAGTAAACTCATGCCATGATTACTACTCTTCCATATTTTTATTTAAAATATTATTTTCCACTTAGTTTTATCCAATTTCACCAACTCTCACAACCCACATTCTCACAGCTGATTCTCACAACTGCATCTTAACTTGATTCCATTATTCATCTAGTTGAGAGAGAATATTATCTTGTTATTGTCCTATTGTTTTAACCAAAAGAGGGAGAAAACACCAAGTCCATATAGATAAGACAGATGAAAGACGATGAGATAGTCTAACTACACATCAACCTGAAACAAAGAGGAAAGAAAAACTAAAGATGGAGATTATGAAAAATAAATGTTTCTGATCAACAGATTTTTCAAGGCATTATACAAGTTTTGGTCGCACTGAAACTACATTAAAATGAGAAAAAATTATATATCAAGGCGATTCTTTTACAAAAACGATAGAATGCAACAATTTCATAAAATTCATCCGCATTCATCTTGACAACTACCTTTTCTTTTTTTTGGTAAAATGCGGAATAGGAGAAGAAACATTAGGGTGGATTACCTGAGGCGGCGGAGGAAGACCGATGTCAGTAGACGAATAATTGAGGTAGGGTTTTTTTTTTCTGAAGGCAGCAGCGACAACAACGAAATTGAACGTGTGTGGCCGTGTGGGGGATAATTAAAAGGGCGAATCTGTCAACAAGATACGAGGATGAATTTCTTACATTAAATGGAAAAAAAAAAATTGATCGATTTACAAGAGAATAGGTTGTCAAATACAGACACACCAAGATCTTAATATAATCTTCCTGAAATAAAATCCGAAAGATGTTTTGGCTTCTTAAAAGATAATTTGCTAAACATTGAAAGTCATGAAAAATTACACTTTTTCTCACTATTTCATCCCTTTCTGTACTTCATTTGCAAGTGCTTTAGGAATTTTGTAACTGATATTGAAACCAACTGACTGTTTTATGGGCGAGCCAATAAATCTCTGATCCATTTTGAAAATCAGACCTTTTGGAATTCCAAGTAGAGTAGATTATCTTGTATGGATTGTGATTTTGATATATGTATCAAGTACGTCGGTATTTGGATAGTGCATATGGGACTCATGAAATAGATGAGTTTAAATTGTTGGCATTGCGATCGTGGAGATCTTGAAACTCACTAAACCCTAAACCCTAGATCGAGGTGCAATTGTGAATAAACTTGAGCAAGACGGTTTGATGGTTCGGAATCGATGATTCGATAATTTTGAAAGATCAATCCTTAATCTTAACCTCGATTACGATTCATAATTCATGATTCGCAACAGTTAATATGGAAAAAAATTCCAAAAAAAAAGGTTATAGAAAGGAAATTCATGGAAAAGAACATAGAAGAAATAAATTCATTACCGAAAGAATAAAGAAGTACGACAAGCAACCGCGCAGGGCCATCGCCCGCGACAAGCGGCCGCACAGGGACAACGCTCGCTACAGACAACCGCGCGAGGCTTAAAAAAAACACCGTTGAACTAACTGTACAACTACTAACTCAATGATTATTTTTGGACCTGAACCAGCCCGGGTAACCGGATCAACAGGTAACCAATCCGTTGATTGGATTATAGTCTGAGTGAAGTCCGAACTAGACCCGTTACAATCTAGGTCGGGTCCAAACCAGACTCGGCCTGGGTTGGGTCTATCTTGAGCGCCAGCAAAGTTATAATTAGAAGAGAATATCAACTGTTGGACTGGCTTCCACCCCATTCACATCCCTGATCGAGTTTATTATAATTACAAGGGACTTTATGCCCGTAATAACCTAGGACCAAATCCTAAGTTATAACCGAAAATGCCTGCTCTAAGAACACTTAGGATCCTCGAACCAAAAACTTTGCACTTAAACTCCAGCCATAAAAAATAATAGTTTGGCATCAACAAGGTGTGGAAGCGCAACAGAATTTGCTTGTGCTAGTGCTGCAATCCTGTTACGACCATCTTGGACCACTGAACTCGAACGATCCGCGTCTAGAGCCAACAGATTTTGCATTCACTTGCCATTTCTTAGTAGACGGTCCACTGTCACTGTAACTTCCTTCAACGAGATGAGCATCCAAACACTCCTCTCTCCATGAATCCAAGGGGACAAAAGAACTGTCATCTTTGGCTTTTCTCCTGCGCCTTTCGTGATGCTTTACATTTTCTGAAATCTGATGAAGTGTCTTATTTATCTTTGCAATACCTCGCTCTACTGGTTCTACCACATGAGAAACAGTGAATTTCACATCATCGACCACCTAGCAAGTGAAACAAGGAGAATAAGTCACACTGGTTAGCCATTGAACTGAACTAGAAATAACAAAAGGATTCACCCACAATTTCACCACTTCCAAACAACACATCTCGAACACTCTGGGGAAAACTCAACAGTCTTTCCCTGTCATCTGGAGGAGTAATCTGTCCCCTAGGGGATCTTCCACAATCCTCAACCTCTTCTGGATCAAGAGGAGTACCAAGTGATGCATAATCTGTCATAACAGCAACATTCCGAACACATCTTTCTCCGCGGCGATATGGTTTAACCGGGAATACATAGAGGTGAACCACTGCAGCAATCCCCATCTGTTATGCAAGAGTAGAACAGTGAGCAACCAATGGAGCTAAGAAAACAATAAATCTTAATTTGGTTGAACTTTTGAAACCCTAATGGCTGTACGGGTGAAATAAAATGATAACTTTGTGGTACAGGTCCTGTACTTTTTTTTCATGCAACAAATGCATTGAAGAAAAATCCAAAGGAAAATTAGAAAACATAGATAAATTGATAACTTTGTGGTACAGGCCAAGCAAGTTATAGCTTTCTGTAAGGCCATTGCAACTATGCAAGTGTCGCCAAACATAATCTGAATGGAAACACAAACAACACAACTGTAGAATCAGAAGAAATTAATGTAGCATTATTCTGGATTTTATCTTATCTCTCTACTTAGTGGGATAAAGGCTTGGTTGTTATTGTTGTCGTCATCCTAGATCTTATCTTGAAACTCCAACTGTGTTCTATCTGCTACTAACGACCTTAAGGATTAACATTGGGCGAGTAAACATATAATGTCCTAAGTTGCGGTTGGATACCTGAACAATTTTTCATTTCAATCACCTACATAAGTATTCAATTTTAATCATTTTGCAATGGTGTGGAGGAGAACCAGCTGCAGTTTTCAAACATGTGCCACAGCAGTATTCAAGGACTCATAGTATTAATAACAGTTTGAAACACAAACTAGATAAGATGAAACATTATGCTTAGCTTTAGCAATGCAACTAATAGGTGATTTGATTATGAAAAAGAATATTAAAAGTAATGGTCGTTAATCTGTAAGGGTTCTCTTAAAAATTGGGGCTTAATTTTATTGTTCAAAGCAAGATAGTTCTGTGAAGAGGAAAAGCATTCTAGAGTAATGTCTCAGACAATCTGCACCCAGAAAAGGAGAAACATAAGAGCAATGTCCCGTTCATAAGCAGCAGAAAAAGAGAGTGCAGTAAGAGTGCTGTTTGATCTATATTTTAAAAAAAAAATACACCTGAAAAAAAATCAACAGCGTAGCAAATATAATATAGCAAGTGTAATAAAATTTTGATTTCAAAGGCATTATGCATCACCTCAATGCATATGATATAATCCTGAATCCGTGTCTTCAGCAGCTGTGCCAAATGGCCTTTCAAAGTTCCAATTGAAAAGAGAAATGCAATAGCAACGCCTTGCCACCAAGTCAAAAATACGATGGACTTAAATACAAGGAACTTTGCCAAGGGCTTGATTGGTTCCAGCTTGTGCTTAGTGACAGAATAGAACTGTACAAGGCAATACAAGGCCCAAGTCTGACTAAAATTGAGTATGACTGCCAGATAAGGGTACCTGTAGTAGAGCACAAAAATCATTGCTGAATTAATTCCTTGTCCCAGTGTTATTATGAGCAAATGAATTTTGTTAATGAAACTGTCACAATTTCACAGGTCATAAAATAATCTGGGAAAATATAATTAAACAAAGATAACCTTACCCATATTTCCAGTTAAACTTCCCTTCACCATAAACCCCCAAAAGTTCTAAACTAATTGCTAATAATGCGCATACTGTTTTAAGTATCATCTGCAAATAAGCAGCGAACCAATAATCACATGCAGTCAGCAGCAAAGAGTTCTATCAAGAACAAGAAGAATCATACATATTGAACAATTCCGATCTTGACAGACTGGTAGAATTCGGGACCAAGATACCAGTGCTTCATGAAGCAACTCAATGGAAATGGATGTCTTACAAGTCCATCTGCATACTCAAGCTCCAACAGAGGTGTGCTAGAAGATATTTCACTTTGTGTTTCCATTAGTTTGATTGTATTTTCCTCACCACCTAAGTCATAATAGATAGAAAATAAAAATCAGAATAGATAAGAACTCTATATGGTAGTGTCCTGTTTGCAACTATATCACAACAAAAAGCCCACAAAATAAATATGACAAGACATAAATGTGAAGAAGAAAATACACTTTTGTATCTACAGGAAACAGACAATGGTGAGATTTGATGCAAGTTAGCTAATATTCAATTTCAAGACTATCAAATTCTTGGATAGTTTGGACATATATGCATGTCCATTTGTAGAAAGGGTAAAAGCTAATGGTCACATTTCAATCTATTCAGGATACTACACCACAAGTTTCTCCTATCAATTAAGAAGCTGAGATTCTAAGAATATAAAATGATTTTTTTAATATTCATTTGAAGGGTTGAATGGAGTAACTGTATTTTCTTTGCAAAAACAATTGCAGGCATGTTAGCTATAGTTGGTCAAGCAATAAATGAGTCACAAATCTGGATAATTAGATAAATATAGGTTAAAGAATAAATTGATCACAATAAATAATTCACAGCATGACACATCTATAGTTATATAAGGGAGTAACACTAACATAAAGTAGATAGATTTATTAATCATATAGACACAGGCATGAGATCATGAGTAAGTTCACATAATACAACTTTTTTTAATCAGGTTATTCACCATCTTGAGACAAAGGTCGTTGAAAGTTTATAGAAAATATCCACCTATTGGTAAAAGTAGACAACAAATTATCAAAGATACATTCTTTGGATAATTGATCTAAATGCATAGTTCTCCTGATTGATTTTTCTTGTGTGTGTGTGCGCGCGCGCGCGCGCAAGCTCTACTACCAAATTTCTCAACAGAAAATAAAATAAGTATTCAACAAAAAGTGAGAAGTAGGTAATAAAAAGAACCAACTATATTGCTCATAATATCTTAACTGAACTTCAAAAACCAAGTAAGCATTGGGAAACATACCTAAACAAGCAATCAAGTACCTCTCAAAACAATACATAGCAAAAGCTTCATAACAGTCTCGCAACACTTCATAGACGAATGCAATTTCTGTGTATGCCAAAGACAAGAACTGCAAGCCAAAGATGAGATAGAGAATAGTGTCTGTCATCCTCAATGAAGAAACAAGGTCAAGCATCATGGAAATGCAAATTACAAGAAAAAAATAATAAAAAGAAAATAAAGAGCAGATCATCATAAATGGATTAGCAAATAAGAATAACATGGTGACAAAGACATTCAAGCGGTGAAGTTTCACAATACTAAAATTCAATTGATAAGCTTGTGTTGCTCAAAATCCAAAATTCTAACAATAAATTATAATTTCTCTAGGTGTAATAAGCTCTGTTGCAAGAAGAACAACTACCATAAAACGAACATAAAGTATAGTGCAAAAGAAAAAGCCATACCGATGAAACTGCATATACAGGAACCATCAGAATGAGACCAATAAGGAATTTCTGTTCCTGAGATGGATTGAAAACAGGTAACCTAATTAAACATAGCAAGAAACATTCTGGATCACACAACTATAAGCATAATGAAGAAAAATGATCAGTTCATACTTCAGCAGAACATGTGGCTGGCAAATTAGGATAGAATGAAAAACTGAAAACTAAAATACCTCAGGCTGCTTATAGACTGCAAGATGCTGGATAATAAGAAACACAGAGAGCACAGATGCAATGAATACAAAAACTCCTGAACTGAAAATCGTCCAGCTATATAACAAGTTTGTCTCCCCTCCCGAGTTCATAGTCAACATCTTCCATGGTCTTGATGAATTAACTAGGGGGAGAAGCATTAATAAAACAAAGATGAATATATTTCCACCCATATCCATCAAATACTGTTAGTCTCTGAATGTACACACTGCATCATCTGTCCGAGAATTATGGCATGCGATTCCTAGCTTGGACTCTATATCAATCCTAATATGAGAAGTGGATACTTTGCATCAGCGTTACTTGAAGTATTGAGAAAACCATCAAATACTGTTAGTCTCTTGATGCACAAAACCATTAGGTAGATGGAATCACACAAGTGGAGCAGAAATAAAGCCAGCAGACAACTACCTTCTCAAGCTAACCACAATAGCATGCACAGCATCACCTGGATACCACCATAATTTTGCATATGCAATGAGCCAAAAGAAAACAAAGATAACCACAACAAAAAAATGAAATGGAGAAAATAACTGGAAGCAAATTACACTACCTTAGGCAGAGAAAGAATGCAGTAGGCATAAGTAGAACAATTTATCTTACACAAAGAATCACGTTTTTCATTTTTCCCAATAGAAACAGCACCAACCACAGCGCGCAAAAGTTAAAGCTAGAATGCTTGCCTACAGAGCTATAAGCTATACAGTTACAGATGATGATTTAACAAGAGACAGCTAAAGCATGAGAACATCTGGCATTATAAAATTATACTGCAAGAAACTTCTAAGAAGGTAAAGATGCTAAACAGAACATCTAACATAGCAGCTAAGTTTCCAAGAGAAAATAACTGTTTGACACAGTTTAGCCACACACAATGCATGATTGACTTGTATCCAAGATAAATAATGACTAGCATCCTTTGAATAGTATAAGACTAAGTTAGATCAGAAATTAGAACCAGTGTCATTCCGGAAGAAACAGACAGCAATCCAAACTATACTACAGTTGTTGGCAACCAAAACCAGTATAATAAGGTTTAATTCAGACACATATAGTTACGTTGGTAGTACAGTCAATTAAACTAATGTTAAATCAACACAGAAACTTGATAGAGAACGCACGATTCAGTCAATCAACTTTATTTTAATTTAGTTCAGCGTGGAAACTTTCCCTTTTTTTTGGTCTGCCGCAAATGTAGCCTATTCTATGATTTTGTTTTCAAAAAAAAAAAATACAATTCCACAACCGGAAAATGATGTTGAAGTGATGGAACATTATCTAAAAAAACCGATCATTTTTTTTTTAAATGCAAGGTGGTGCTTCTGGCTCAGAATCAACGAACCCTAATCAACCCACAGAGGCACAGACTACACGAACCTCTACTTCCGCAACGACATTAAGCATCCATTATGTTGTTTTTTTTCCTACGCAAACACTAGCATAATTCTGAGACACCAAACAATCGAGAATCCGAGTGAACCGAAGAGCGGCGAAACAGTGGAACAGAAAAGAGAATGGAAGGGTGGCAAAGGCTCACCACCAAGGCTTCGGTCGCCGGAAAGCGGCGGGAGGAAGTGTTCTCCTCGTTCTCCTCCTACTTCTTCCCGAATCGAAGAGGAGCGGAGGAGGATTTGCAGCGAGTTGCAACGTCTTTTTCTTCCATTACTTTTTTTGGTTAACACGCCTCGTCGTTTTAGTAGATTACGACGCCTGGCAACCGTAAAATTTGCAGAATTTCCACGTTACACGGCACGATCCGAAACTAACCGATTAGGTATGACTCGTAACAGAGGAAAAAAATCCCTTATGATTTTCTAAAAATGAGGGTGCTTGATGATAAATAAATAAATAAACAAAAAAATAACTCTCCTAAAGCTTGGAGGTAGATTTAAGTAGTTATTTAAAATAAAATTTTTTAAAAAATTAAAATCAAAAGAGATGCTTCTCCTTTTTAAAATGCTGGGGTTCGGTCGTGTTTCATCCATCAAATAAACTCAATCTTACATAATTAAATCCTGATTATATTAAAAAATTACCCTACCATCGCATCAAACCTTAGCAGATGCTTCTCTAATTTTTTAATTGGTACTAATTATTTAATTAATTTTGAAATAATCGATTCAATTTTATAAAAAAACAAATCATCAATTATTAAAATAAATCAAAAAATATTCACAGATGATTTATTAATTCAATATTCTTAAATCAATTATCTATTAAAAAAATTATCTATTAATTTATTAAAATTAAAATTTGATCTTTAAATTTTTTAGAAAACATCGTGCTATTATATTATTATTTCAGGGGCATGCTTCTCTTTTTTTAATTAGTATTAGATATCTAAGCTTTTAGTTGACTAATGTTAAGATGGCTAATTTGATTTTATAAAAAAAAATTATTGATCATCAGAATAAATCAAAAAAGCACACGTGGAGGTCCATCCTGATCGCTAACATTTTCGTATTCAATACTTAAGAAGAAAAAAATTCTATTAATATATAATATATCATAATTGAATCTTAAATTTTAAATATTTAATTTATGGTTGAGGACCTAACCACACCTCTTCTCAAAATGCCAATAGGATGCTCTACCTGAAATAAATACCCTCGAAGGTTTTACAATTCTTAGCAAAGTGGACTATAGGTTTAAGAGCATAAATCAATTGTTAGCTTAATGACCTTGAAACACCGAAATCTAGACTCAACGATAGATTTGATGTATTTGAGGCTTTAAAGGCCGGGTGAAGTAAACTCAAGAATGTTATCCTCATTGGATGGATTGATGGTTAATATATCAAATGTTATCATCATAAAATCTTAGGGTCAAATCTTGATTAATAGTTAGATTCTTGTCTTTTTCTATGTATTGGTCACTGTTCGAACTAGCTAGACTAGTCCTCGTGATTTACGTCCTTCATATTAGTCTTAAGACGAGTTAACGAAGATACTGAAAGCGAACATTTCATCTTTTACCATCAAGAATATAACATGTATAAAATATTTTGTGCCCTTATCTAAAAAGATCGCTCGTTTAAGATTGAATAAACTATCATAATTTATATTTTTTTCAAAATGTGTGAGGAGGGATTATTAAGATGATGATTTTATTTTTTACCGTATATACCAGTTGTGAAAGATTATGAATAATCTGTAATCTTAGAATTTATATATATATATTTTAAAATTATCATTGGAAGATGATGTGATGGTTAGTAAGTATAATTTATATATATATTTTATACTTGACTAAAGTATTTTGTCAAGTATAAATTCAAAAATAAAATACTTTTATTTGAGCTTCAATTGATTGAAGCTAGATTGCGCCATTGGCTCACAATACTTATTTATTGTTTTAGTCAACTAGTTGACTAGTGGTAGATAAAATTGCTATTTCAATTGTTGGAGTAACTAGATTGGTTGATTGGAGAAAGGTAAAATTATCACCTCAAACGTCCAAAAAAATATATTTTATATTCATTAAAAATTAATCCAATTAATCCTAAGACTTATTTAAAAAAATGATGAACCTACCCGGGTATCAACTCCGCCGACCTAGGGACAACTAGATTCGGTTGATTGAACATTTAAGAAGTTGAATTGATGATTTCTTCAATTGATTTACAAATTAATCGTTGCAGATAACGTCGCCATCTTTATGTTTCGATCCACTGCTTTGATTTGACCTGAGTCAATAAATACCACAAAGTTTATATATTTTAGTGAATCTATTACAATCTTTACAAATTAATAAATAAATCATAAACTTTTCTCAAATTTATTATGAAACTTTAATTAAAGAGGATGATGGGGATATGTTAGTTGGCTAAATTACAAAATTAGTCGCATCCACTAACCTGTTGATGTTTATAAAATTTGTGAAAAGCATAATATGTCAATCTAATAATACTTTTAACACACACATATATATATATGATATTCTTAATTTGAAATTCAGCATATTGATGGTAATTTAACAAATACCAACTGATACCATCGTCTAAAATATCAGTGACTAAATTTGAAAAAGAAATGTCGAAGAATTAATTCAATTACTTATATGTAATTCAGCACATTGATGAGTGAAAAATTGTTTTCAATTTATCAAGTAATTGCAAAAAAAACACTATTTATTAGATAATTACCAAAGACGAGA
>JBBUKS010000065.1:7445799-7458801 GCA_038050645.1 Hedychium gardnerianum
GAAGGCCGATCCGATGTTGAGCAAAGTCCAAACAGGTCTGGAGGACCTGATGTTTGGCAGGTGAGTTGAGGTAAGCAAACTGGAGTTAGTACAATGAGGTCGTGTCCTAGTAGGACAAACCTTAGGCACTGATCCAACGAAGGTTTCTAAGTTGAGATCAAGACAGTCCGAACTATCTCATTCATGCATACTCATATTTAGTCTAACCTTTCTTTTGTAGGACTATTACTATCATTATATTTCCTGTGCTAACTTTGTTTTGTAGATAAAATAAAGTTCAGAATTAACTCAGGTTCGGTCGACCGAATGGGAGGTTCATTCAACCAATCAGACCAGATCAGCACAGGGTCAAACAGAGGTTGTATACTTGGAAAGACTGGGATCGGTCGACTGATCCAAGGCATTAGTCGATCGAACAAAGAAGGAAATAAACAACTGCCAGATCGAATCAACGTAGAAAAGGTAAACAGAGGGATCAATCGACTGATAAGCTTTATCAGTCGACCGATCAAGCATGATTTTCGGGATCGAACGGATCAAATCAGAGCAAAGAAGGAAAGCCGCGGGTTCAGTCGACCAATAGGAGGATCAGTCGACTGAACGGTTTTTCAGTCGACCAAAAGAAGCCTATAAAAGAAGCCCTCGGGGTCCGAGCTAAAGATAACTTTTTCCTCTGTTCCTTATTATGTTCCTGCTACTGTTCGTGCAAGCTGCTGCTACATTGAGAAGCAATCCGACAACCTATGCCTAAGCTTATTGTTCACATTGTCGATATATTTTATAATTCCATATCATTTATAATATGCTTGCTTGTACTACCTTGCTTCTTCGGAAGAACTATTTTAGTGGATTAACCCATCGATACGATCCAAAGGGTCGTGGGTTCTTGGAGTAAGAGTTGGCTGGGCTCCGAACCAAGTAAAAAGAAGTGTGTTTATTTATTTTCCGCTACTACTTTGAATTACTAACAAAAAGAAAAGATTTTCAAACGAGATTCACTCCCCCCCCCTCTATCTCGTCTCTAACGATCCAACAGATTGTTCTTATAGCATGACCCTAGCTGATAGATTTTATATTTCTATGATAGTATGCTAGTATGCTTAGCAATCTATTTTCTTTTATTGGTAGTAACATGATATGAGCATTATTTAGTGGAAAGAGTTTTTGATGTTAGCCTACTTGTTTAAGATCTCTTTTCACATTATCCTTTATCTTGAGGGTTGGTATGTATCTGAGGATAGTTATGATTCATTGGCCTATTTGGTTAGATGACGACTTAACAAAGATTAGAGATTGAAGCTTGAGAGTTAAGTCATTTTTGCTCTAAGCATGAAGAACTTTCATTTAGGCCATATTGGAACAATTCGTTTATCTTTGCTCATTAGTGAAACTACATGATAGGATTAGAAAGATTTGTTAGGGATTATGATGCATCGTTCACACACATAAATTTAGATTGCAGGTTTTGCTTGAGGACAAACAAACATTTAAGTTTGGGGGTATTTGATGTATGTGTTTTATGCATAGTTTTTAATATTATTTTTCACACATTTTGTTTCATCACATGAGCATATTTTGCATACTTTCATTTCTTTCGCATTATTTCCACACTTTAAGTTTAGAGAATTGCTCTTTACACTTAATTAGAGTTAAAAAGCTTTGGAACGGGAGTCCACAGCAAGGAACATGCTTTGGTCGTGTCCCATGACATGGACGTGTTCCTCCAGCTGAAGTTAGACGTGAATCGGAGCATCCATGGAGACCACGTCTCTAACACGGGCTGGCTGTGCCCACAAGCACGGCTGTGCCACCTCTTGTTGAATTTCTCTACGTTTGACACTCCCAGGCTGTGCCAAATGGCATGACCGTATTGGTTGCCTCAATGTTTGACATGCCCAAGTCATGCCGGATGACACGGTCGTGTTCTTCCACCTCACCCCAATAATTTTGGAAAGTTGCATTGAATTTGGAATACTTTAGAGGCTTTGGAAACTATAAAAGGACCTATGGGGCTCGTTTTGAGGCATCAAGGGAGTTTCCTTGTGACAAGGAATAGTAAGAGAGTTGTTTTCAAGGAGTCGTCGAAAATTTTGTTCGTCGTAGAGCTTGGAGTTCATTCGGAGACAACGATCGAAACACAACTAAGCATTCTCTTCTTCTTTTCTCCTTGATTTTGTGTTATAGAATGACTTTTTCTCGTCTTTTAGTTGTAACTTCATCTCCATGGAGTAGTATTCTTAATTCTAGGATGAGGGAGTAGCCCGATGTATTGTTGACATTAATTCTTATATATTTATTCATCTTTCTTGATGTGTTGATCTATGATCCGATCTTATTAAGCATACATGATTATGACATTAAACGTGCATCTTCATTTCCCATGGGACGTGGGGAATGATCAAAACGTAAATCCAATTCTCCGACCCATAAGGACTGAGACTTGAGGGGTTATTCATGAAAGTAGTTCAAAACCTCATGAGAGCATCATTGTCTATCACAGAGCTTAATGGATTTACCCTAATTCGACATTACGAAGTAGAGGATAACACCTAGAGGATCGTGGGGTATTGTGACAGGAGCTTTCTTGAAAAAGCAGTCGCTTTAGTAAGGATACCTTGAAAGTAGGCGGCGCATTTGGGTAAACATATCGATATAATTTCAAAAGTTTATATCGATTACCATAGAATATACCACCTTCATGAGTATCAACATTAAGGTAAGAAAGTGAATAGTATGTAGAGTGTTAACAATCGTCGTGGTGAAACCAAAATCTTATAATTGCTCCCCAAAATTAATTTTCTCCTAATACCTCTTTTGCTTTCTTAATTCATTTTCTTTCTTTAACGATTCTCACAATTTTGATTTTTCTAGATAGTTTGCTTCGCGATTATGACTAGTACTCGATTTATAGTCTCTGTAGAATTGATATTTTATTACTTGATGATAGTTGTGCACTTGTGGATTTTGCCTATCACACCACTAAGTAAAAAATATTAGTTGTGGAAGGAGAAAGTACATGAGAAAGTGAAAGAAAAACGAATAACTTATAAGGCATTATATACTTGTAAGAACGAGAAAAATTTTAAAAATATATATATATACAATAATCATGAAAAAGACTAAGAAAACAGTGAATGAAGCAAAAAAATAAAACTTTTGAGTGCGTATATCAAAAATTATATTAAAAATAAGGGAAAAGGACATTTACAAAATAGCTAAAGCTAGAGATAGGAAAACGATAGATCTTATCCAAATAAGATGTGTGAAAGATGAATGCAATATGGTACTAATAAATAATAAGGAAATAAAAAAGTGATGGAAGAGTTATTTTCATCAACTTTTTAATGAAAGTTTAGGTGACTAACTTTGAATACAGAAATTTAAATTTTTATCGTAGAATTTAAACTTAAGAAGTAGAACAAGTTTTAAATGGGATGTAAAATGAAAAAGTAGTTAGACCGGATGATATTTCAATAGAGGTATGAAAGTGCTTAGAAAATAAAGTATTGAAAGACTTATAAAGTTGTTTAACTTGATATTGAAAGAAAAAAAACTAATTAATAGAGGATAAGTACTCTAGTTTCCTTATATAAAAATAAGAAATTGTACAAAATTGTACAACCTATAGGGATATTAAACTAATGAGTCATACTATAAAATTTTAAGAAAGAGTAATAAAAAAAGATTAAGGAATGAGACCACGGTGACCAAAAATCAATTTAGATTCATACTTGGAAGGCCAATAATAGAAACTATACATCTTCTCAAGAAATTAATTGAAAAGTATCGGGAATAAAAGAAATATCAACAACATGGTATTCACTACAAAAAAAAAAGAAATTTTATGACAAATTTTGCCACGACGAATTTTGTGACAAATTTTGGAACGAATTTTGTGACAAATTTTGGAACGAATTTTGCGATGAATTTTAGACATAAATTCGTCGCAAAAATATTTAACAACAAAATCTACGATGAAATATTTTTCGTTGCAAATAACCCGTCACTAAATTCTAGGACGAATAATGAAAATTCATTGCCAATTTTGCGATGAAAAGATAATTTCATCGCAAATTTACAACAAATTTTGCAATGAAAAGACAATTCATCGCATAATTCACCCAAACATAGATTTACAATGAAAACTAATTTTTGTCGTAAATCTAAGATGAATCATAGTTTTCATCGCAGATCTACGACGAATCCTGATTTTCCTAACAAATCTGTGACGAATCCTGATTTTCCTTGCAAATCTGCGATAAAAATGAATTGGTTGCAAATCTGTGATGAATCCTGATTTTCGTCACAAATATGTGACGAATCAATTTTCGTCATTAATCAACAACGAAATAATTTTTTGTCGCAAATCAACGACGAAAATATTTTTCATCGCAAATCAACGGCAAAATTATTTTCGTCACAAATTGCCAAATTTTGCTCGCAAACTAACAAAATTTTCAATCAGCCAAATGCTAAATCATCAAACAAATTCTTGTACATTTCAACACAAACAAACAACATCAAACAAACAATACAACATCATACAATACATCAAACAAACATAAAAAACACAAACAAATTTCACATACAATTATCTCCAAACATGTTATAAAAATGTATCAAAAAATATAATATCTTCAAACACAATAAAAATATTTTCCTAATAACAACAAAATCTAATTAACTTTTACAAATATATAAATATATAAAATATCAACTTCTGATATTTTTAGTAGTCGCATAGTCACCTTTTGCTTCCACATTAGATGAACCATAATTAGTCTTCCGCAACTTTGTTTTTCTTTTTAGCCATGTTATCCAGCATAGCTGCTTGAGCAACTGAACCCACAGTTATTCTGCTTTCCGGATCAGTTATTTT
Source organism: Hedychium gardnerianum (assembly GCA_038050645.1). Taxonomy (NCBI): domain Eukaryota; kingdom Viridiplantae; phylum Streptophyta; class Magnoliopsida; order Zingiberales; family Zingiberaceae; genus Hedychium; species Hedychium gardnerianum. The sequence goes on from JBBUKS010000065.1 coordinate 7,450,679, forward strand.
CTTCCTGCCTTTGTGGTGCACCATGACTGTCCATCCTCCTTTTGCAGACTGTGCTTCTCTTTCTTTCCTTTCCTACAAATTAACACAATTATCAAATTTGTCTAACCAAATCTCCGGGTACAGATATAATGATGTATAAATATAATAAAACAAAAAACACAAGGTCATTTTCAATTATGTTATGCACCTTAAAAAGAACTGCAAAATAGAAGCAAGTGAATATCTTATCTTTTGGGCAAAGTCGACACCTGAATATCTAATTTACATATGCAATACAGTGAGTGACCAAGTAAAATGCCTTCTCTAGTTGTGCTTCATGGGCTCTTTTCATTCTTCTTTACTTTCTCTGTCAAATAAAAAATAAATAAATATGAATATATTATCTCAGCAATTATACGTCTAAGCAATTAAAACTCTAAAAATCTATGATTTTCACTACAGAAGTATGTTCAGTAGTAGGAACAGATATTGGACGAAATATCTATAACATGTATACATATATTGTGTGTTTACTAGAAAAGTAAAGAAAAGGACCAAGCAGTTACCGAACGCCGAATCAAGTTATGAGGAATACTCAAGAGAAAACAAGATTAGTTCTCTGAATTAACAATTTGTTTGATGTTAATGTAACCTTGTACTGAGATAAATTACCTCCACCACCATATATGTGTGCATCGGAAAGAATCACCAAGCCAAGGCCTAACACACACACTATAGCACCCACAAATTGACATGGAGAATACCTTGTCCCTAGGGCAAGCCAAGTGAGGATTATGACCAATGGAATAGTCCAGCTATCCAGCAATGTCACACTTGTAATTGAAGAATACTGATAGGCTTTGACAACTGTAACGGATAAATTAAAGCTTTTAATTGAAGTTTGCATCAATGGGTTAAGAAAATGGAGCTAGTTGAAGGTCATTTCACTCAACATAACTACATAAGTAGCTGCAAAATCAAATAGGAGGTGTAGAAAAGAGATTACTTAAGTAGTTGCCTTGGACATCAACAATGGTTACATCCTCCGATCTCCAAACATAAGTAAAAAGGCACAAGTTACAAACCCCAAACAAGTTTAATAAGTATCAAAGAACACAAAGATCAACAATAACAAGATGGAAGCTAGGAAAGACGAAAAAATTATATGAGGCAATATGTAAAACACATTGATTCCTCAGCTCCAATTATTATTTGCTTCAAGTGAGAGTTACCTTTCACCTTGTAGAAATCACATCCTCAAATGTCCAAACATACATGAAAAGGAACAAATTACCAACCCAAAGTAGTTTAAATAAGCATCCATTGATTAACGAAGAACACAAGGATCAACCAGAAGATTAGAACAAAATGGAGGCTAAGAAAGAAGGGGAGAAACAAAAAAAAAAAAAGATTACAGAGAGTGAGGTGGACGAGCAAGGAATTGGGGACTTACCATAGAGGTGGTTGAAGCAATTCGATCTCAAAAATCTCGGTCTCCTCAGACGCCTCTCCCACTAGTCAACGAGAGGGCGAAGAAGCTGATCTCAGTGTAGATGCCAGCGACGACGCTACCCTCCTAAACAGAGTACTTGGTGACGGCTGCGATCTCGGCGGTGATTCCCAACCCCCTCCGTCACTAGCGCCCGGAGTGGCTTTTCGACGAAGGCGAGCAGCACCAGGACGCACACAGCGCCAGCCACTCGGCGGAGGAGGAGAAGGAGGAGGAGGCGTGGTGCCACGAGTGGATGAAGAGGAGGAAGGTCCAGAGGAGTAGAGAAGGAGCGCGTATGCGAGGAGGAAGAGGTAGAGCCAGGTGCGGTGCATTCTCATGACCCTGAGAATCGGAGATCGAACTAAATCACTCGGCGGAGAGAAATAGGGATTTAAGGGGATTTTAGATCCCTAAATCAGCAATGAAGATTCGTCGATGATTTAGTCATTAATTTTTGATTCATCTGATTTTACAATAAAATTAGGATTTATCTCTAATTTTGTGATAAATCTCAGATTTATCATAAATTTATGATAAATTTAGAATTCGTCGCTAAATTTAGGAAATTTTAATCTCAAAAGAGATTCGTCGCTGATTTAGCAATGAATCATGGATTCGTCGTTGATTTAGCGACTAATCGGGGATTCATCGCTGATTTAGCAACTAATCGAGGATTCATCGTTGATTTTGCGATGAATTAGCGATTTGCGATAAATTAATGATTCGTCGCAAAATTCATGATGAATTCAGAATTTGTCGCAAACTTAAAATCTAAATATTCCTAAATTAGCGATGAAAATTAATTTCGTTATTAATTTAATGATGAAAATTAATTTCATCGCTAATTTAACAATAAAATTTAATTTTCGTCGTTAATTAAATATACTATTTTATTATTAATGATCATTACTAATTAATTAAATAATTGATATTTTTTTCAAAAAATAGTTTCAAATAGACTTTGCAATAAATTCAGGATTCATCGCTAATTTAGCGATGAATTTAGGATTCATCACTAAATTTAGTGAATTTTAATCCCTAAATCAGCGATGAATCAGGGATTCTTCGCTGATTTAACGACGAATTAGAAATTTATCGTTAATTTTGCGACTAATCTAGGATTCATTATAGATTTGCGATGAATCTAAAATTCGTCGTAGATTTGCGATGAATCTAAGATTCATCGTAAATTCAAAATCCATATTTTAAGAATCCTAATATTCCTAAATTAATGACAGAAATTAATTCTGTCGTTAATTAAATATATCATTTTATTATTAACAACCATTACTAATTAATTAAATAATTGATATATTTTTTAAAAAAATACTTTCAAATAGACTTTGCACGAATTCAGTATTTGTCGCAAAATTTGCAATGAATTCTAATTCATCGCAGAATTTGCGACGAATTCTAATTCAACATAAAGTTTGTGACAAATTAAAATTTATTGCAAGACTTTGCGACGAAAATTAAATTCATCGCAAATTTACGATAAATTATGAATTTCATCGCAAATTTTGTCACGAATTCTAAATTCATCGCAAATTTACAACGAATTTAGCGACAAAAGTTATTTTATTACTAATTTGCGACGAAAATTTTTTTATTGCTAATTTTGTTACTGATTAGAGACAATTTCTAATTTGGTCTCTAATTTTGTTGTAAATTTGTGATGAAGTTTTTTTGTCGCTAAATCAATATTTTTTTGTAGTGATTATCGACCTAGAAAAACTTATAATAGAGTCTTAAGAGAAATTATATGAAGAATTTTAGAAAAGAGAGGTGTCATATATTAAACTAATTAAGGATATGTATGAGAATGTAATGACAAGAATAAAGACTTCGAGCAGATTAATCGAAGTATTTCCCATAAAGATAAGGTTACATCAATGATCAGCTCTGAGTCCCTATCTTTTTACACTAATTATAGACGAAACTCACTGAACACATCCAAGACACAATACTATGGTGCTTGTTGTTTATAGATGATATTGTTTTGTTAGATTAAGACACATGGAGTAATTGTTAAACTCGAATCTTGGAGGGAAACACTAGAAGTGAAAGGTTACTTGCTAAAATAAAAGTAGAATATATGAAATTTAAGTTTAAAAATATTAGACGTAAGGAGACAATTGTTATGATAAGAGATGACAAGCTATCTAAAACTGAGAGCTTTAACTATTTAGAATCTTTTTTGCAAAAGGATGGAGAAATTGAGAGAGATGTTTTACATAGAATACAAATATGATAGCTAAAATAGAGGAGAGTGTCGGGTGTTTAATGTGATCGTAATGTACCTTTACAACTTAAAGGAAAGTTCTACAAAACAGCGATTAGACCTGCTATGTTATATGAAATTGAAAATTGGGTTATGTCTCAAGCACATGAGCAGAATATGAGAGTTGCAGAAATGAGGATGTCAAGGTGGATGCATGGACATACGAGGATGGACAAGATAATAGATGAAAATATTAGAGAGAATGTAAAGGTTGCATCTAATGAGAGAAGATTCCAAAAGATATATTATAAGATAGTATAGACATGTAATTAGACAATCAATAAAGCTCCAATTAGGTAGTGTAAAACTATGACAAATATGCACATCAAATGAGGAAGAAGAAGACAAAAAAAAATTTGATTAATAAGATAAAATTTATTTAAATATAGATAATGATATATTAGAGGGATAGAGTTCAATGACATAAAATAATCAATATAACTGACTTTATTTAATGGGATAAAACTTAATTATTATTATTGTATAAAATTATTTACTAATTCAATGTCTAGTAATTTTGACCAAAACTTTAAATAATTCTTGATAAAATTACTCCAACTTTGATCAAAGTTATTTCAATAATGGTCAAAACTACTTTAAGTTGATTAAAATTATTCAAAATTTGATTAAATTACTTTAATATTGATCAAAATTACTCTAATATTAGTCAAAATTATTTCAATATTAGTTAATATTTTTTTTAATTTCTCCAAGTTTTGATTAACATTGAAGTAATTTAAATTAAATTTAGATAAATTCTAATTAATATTAGAGTAGTTTTGACTAATGACCGAGTAATTTTGATTAATTTTGACTAACATTAAAATAAATTTGATTAATGCTGGAGCAAATTTAACAATATTGAAGTAGTTTTTTCAATGCTAGAATAGTTAGGAATATAATTATGATAACAGTGTTGAACCGGTATGATAAAGAGGGATATTTTTGAGGCAAAAATTAAAATGGGGCATACTTTTATTATTATTTTACAAAATAGGATGCCCAATAAAAATATTTCAACTTAAAATGATCATTTAAAATTTTTCACACCTTAATTTTATAAAATTTAAATTACTTTTTAAATCAATTTATAAGATAAAAATGATTTATAAAATATTTAAAAAGTGTAAATTAATTTTGTAAAATATTTCTAGATAAAAATTAGTTATTTAATTTTCTTTCGGAGATGGTAAATAAGAAATTGTTGGCACCCTAATTTTTTATTAATTTAGATTTTTTATTGCAAGATGATTGTTTGCATAGTGAAAAGGATAGAGAATGACTTGGTTGCAAATCAATGGGCTGCCTAATTTTTAATAAAAAGATAGACATCTAAATTTCTTTCAACTTAAAATAGTCACTTTAAAATTTAATTATCTTAATTTTATATCAATTTAATATTTTGACGAACTGAACTAATTTAAAATGTCATTTTCATCGTTCAAATTAATTTTTCAAATCAAGTTACACCTAAATTAAAACTTTAAATTTATGTAAAATTAAAATGGTAATGCTTATAATAGTCATCTACAATTTAAAGAAATTCAAATATCAATTTTTTTTATCAAAAATAAATCATGCTGCAAACTAATATCTAAATACCTTGCATTTAAATTTCGAAGAGAAGTCAGATAATCTATGAATCCGTAGCTAAATTTTTGATTTGACTAAAAGGTTAACATAGACAGATGTGATAAAAATAAATAAATATAAAGTGTGGTAAAATGGCCAAGAATTTAAATTAATTTAGAGGATTAATCGTAAAACAATGTCCAAAATCCAATATTAGATGCTCTGTTCCTGCTAATTTGCATTAATTCCTCGTTGAACAAAATGACGCAGGAGGTGACAAATGACCAAACATATGGGTTTTTTATATATCGTTAGATGGCACATGATCGCCACAGTGTCGCCCTATAATTGCTTCGTTCACTGCACTCCACTTTCCTTACCTCGCTCATCCGCCTGCTTCCATCCATCTCTTCTTCCTCTTCCTCTTCCTCTTCCTCTTCCTCTTTTGTGTTCCTCCTAACAAATTCTTACATTCCTTCTGGATCTCCTGGTTAGCTTTTTCTCGCTTCTCGTTCAAGAGATGAAGGTTAGATGTTTAACGTTTATTTTTTCTTGGTGATGTATGTTGGAATATTTCCTTTGTTGAAACATGACTCTTCTTGAATCAGATATACTAATTTATTGTAAGGCTCTTGCAACAAAAGTTTTCCTTGTTCTTCCACCAATTGGTTTTTTGGATCTCTACAGAACAGCTGACCTCTGCTCTCATGAGATCTTCAAGTCGAAATCATCGAGTGGAAACTGCATAAATGATTCTGCTTTTGCAATTTATTTAGTTTTTAAAAACAAATGAACCGGTGATAACTTGCATCTGATTCTAGTGTTTCTTACTGGTGCCCTCTTGAATGAAACATTTTGAGCAGTTCTAATGGCCTGTGATCCATTTGTAGAAAATTGTACTGGAGTTGGATATCACTGACGTGAAGGAGAAGCATAAAGCCATGAAGGTCGTCTCCTCCCTTTCAGGTAAATCTTGGTCTTTCTTCTCCCTCGTTTTGTCTCTTTTTCTTTTCGACCTAGATTAATATTAGATGCATCGTGTGTTTTACTTACCTAGCAGGAATTGATTCGATGGGAATCGATATGAAAGAAAATAAAATGACAGTGATCGGATCGGTCGATCCTGTCAGCGTTGTGATGAAGCTGAGAAAATATTGGCACACTAACGTCGTCTCAATTGGGCCTGCAAAGGAGGAGAAGAAAGAAGAGCCTAAGAAAGAGGAAGCCAAGAAAGAAGAACCAAAGAAGGAAGAAGCAAAAGAAGAGAAGAAAGAAGAAAAGAAGGAAGAGGGGAAGAAAGAGGAGACCAAGGAGGAGGCCAAAAAGGAGGATGCCAAAAAGGAGGAGGCTAAGAAAGAGCCCCAGCAGCAAATGGCAGCAGAGCCTGTGAATCCATACAAAATATACTACTATCCTCCCACAAGCTACTATCCTCTCACAAACTACTATCCCCACACCGCCTACAACAATCCTTACAATACCTCAAATTATTACTATGCCTCCAGTGCTCAAGAGAATCCAAACTCTTGCATCATCTTGTGATCATTAGTGACGGAACATGGTCTTTATGTGGTAATGATGGGATAATAAGTGAAATTTTGACACTGTATATACTGCTGTAATCTAAACATTGCAGCATATAAGCAGAAACTCAGTTGTATTTTCGAATAATAAATATTTGAGTATATTTTATTGTGGGTATATCATTCTTTTTGAGGTTGAAAAAGATTGGTAGTTGGTTTTGTGACTGACTATTGATTATCTGAACTTAAATATGCTGATGGAATTGTTTTTCCTGAAAAAAAAGGATACAGTGCAGTATTGTTCACTTGACTTGTATATTTTGATTAGTTCAGTATAGTAACTGGGGCTAAATTTGCCAGCGAACATTGACAAATTGACCGAACAAAACACTCCTGCCTCCGTCCATAAGCATAGAGTGGATACTATTAAGTTAGACAATTTAGAAAGCCAACAAATTTAAAGGTAAGATAAGCCAATTTGTTTGTTGTCATGCCTCAGCTATCTCCATCTGAACAACGTATTACTTAAATGCGCAGAATCAATCTAGAAAAAATTTCTTTGATTATGACTTCTCACACCCTGGACCAACCAACCCCTTCAACCACCACCACCACTCCCCTCCCCCTTCGACCCAAAAAAATCAAGGGTAGAGTCCTATCCAAGAGGACATGATCAAGTGCATCAAAGAGAAGAGTGTTCGATACAAATCCAACAAAACCTCCCCATTGTTAAGAATGGATGGATGGTGATCCGTATATAAGTTAGCTCGGCCAAAGGGGAGGGATCAATAGATAGAGCCTGTAAAATACAAATTCTTTCTTGCAAGACATTGATAAATCAAATGTTAGTATGCATGAAGTGCTCATGTGTGTCTAAATTTGGGTTGAGTATGGATGCACAATGGAAATTTAAGAAAACATATACAAAAATGCTAACAATTCATTTAATGTGGTTTGTAAACCTGGGTCTTACTATTGTTAGTGCAATCATGCTCCAGGCATGTGACATTTTATGTAATTTCAATATTTGAACTATGTTTGAGTTAGATATTCCTTGTGATTTCACATGGTGTGTAAAGTGTGCATGTGAAGATAGAGGTAAAGACAATTAGATGCTAGGCAAATAAGTAGAAGAAGGCTAGAGATCAAATTCTTGATAGATGTGAAGTCCTAATTGTTAGGATCTTGAGCGCAAAAGTAACATAAGCGCAGCGGAATAAAATTCAAGATCCTTCCAGAAGATCCATGCAAAGGAAACCCGTATACTAAGAGTTAT
>JBBUKS010000065.1:7458901-7472340 GCA_038050645.1 Hedychium gardnerianum
ATGATGCATGTATGCTAGTGACCAGTGCTCCCTTCGGGTATGAGCTAGTCGTAGCATCACAGAGATACATGGGCTAGCGACCAGTGTTCCCTTCGGGTGTGAGCTAGTCATAGACATGCTACTATTTGGGTTGTTACACCCTGGTTGCCCACGAGGTCATACGTGGTAGAGAATTTCTTTCACAGCCCGTAGCTAGATAGCTACCTCCTGTCTGCCCACGAGGTCATTCGTGGTAGAGCATTTCTCCCGCAGACAGAGACCCTGATATTTTCGAACTGCCCACGAGTATCGTGGTAGAGTGTTTCTCCCGCGGTCCATAGCTGACGAGCTGGGTGTCTTGGTCATTTGTATACCCTGTGGTAAAGCGTTACTCTCATATACGAGACCCCAATTTATATACTTGTTTCGATATACACAGATGAGATACTGTACTTATATGATTTATTAAAGGTACATGCTTGGGAGATATCGTAGTCATTTTGTTTAATATTGGCACTACTCATGATATAGTGTGCAACTAATTAGAGTGTCTGTGTAGTAGAGATATTCATGAGTATATTTTTTCTTTGGTGAATATCTATCTCTAAGATTGTATATTCTTGTATTCTTTATATTATTATTGTTCATGTACTGTCTTTCTAAATCTACTGGATATTTCATGAATTTATTACTTTGCATATTATTTTATTTCAGGTTAGCCGTTAATGTCACTTGGAGAGTTCAAAATAATTTTTTATAAAAAATAAATTTATGAATTAATTAAATTAAACTTTTAAATTTGATGGATTCAATTAATTAATTTAATTTAACTAATCTTTTAAAATCAATTGTTCCATCGATTTATCGAAATCACGAATCACTCATCGTCGATGTCTTGCTCTGTTGTACCATAAACGTTGTTCTCTATCTTTACTCAAATCGTAACACTGATCCCTACCCACAACATCACCCACAACATGCAGTTTTCTTTTCCACAAACCATAAATCCTAAATAGCATTTGCAGTTATATATACGTGGGCCACGTATATCCAGTGAGACCGGTTGTAGTTATATATGCGTGGGCTAAGTATATCCAGTGAAACTGCTACAATCAATTTAATTGAAATTATTAATCAGGGATTTTTTTCATGCAAAACGATCACACAACCCATGCAAAACGAATTGATCACCATTCCATGCTCACTGCCATCTCTTCCGTCCACCAATAGGGATAGTAAAACTTTGGTTATAAAAGTTCAGTTTGATTTTGAAAATTCAATTTTTTTAAAAAAAATATCAATTATTTCAGATAATTCAATTCAATTTTAAAACTCCTAATTTAATTAAATCAAATAAATCAATATTAAAAATCTGATGAGTGATGATATATTTCAAAAATTAATTAGATATATGATGTTCCGATTTTCAAAAACTAACATAACAATTTGATTAATTCGATTTTCAATCAAATTAATTGATATTTTAATTATTTATTTAATTTGTTTAATTTTTATTCGAAATATCGATCGATTAGGTTAATTTGAATTTTTTTTATTTTTTTAATTTCGATTCAATTTGATTTTGAATCGATTGTTAATTTTACCCTAGACCATTTTATCCTAGACCATCGATAGACCTCAGCCAATGATATCGACACACGTTACTCTCTCCCCCCTGGTTGTTTCTCTTCTCAAATGAATGCAAACTCATCTCTGCTATTTGCTGTTATATTTGCAGGCCCCACACAGCTCAAATTATTGGTTCCCCGTCCAAGTTAGGGTAAATAATCGGTTCAAAATTAAAAGATTGAATCGAACAAATCTAAATTGATTAAATTACTTTTTTTTTGAATAAATCAAACTTTATCATCAAAATTAAATAAATCAAACAAATCTAAAATTAATTAGATCAATTATCAAATTAAATCGATTGTCACAGTCTCATTGCATATGCATTGGCCCACGCATATATAATTGAACTGCTATTTAGGGTTTACGGTTGTGGAAAAGAAAACTGCTTGTTATGGGTGGGGATCAACCGTTTCAATTTGGCGTGTAGATAGAGAATGACGTTTATGGTACAACAAAGCAAGGCAATGACAATGAATGATTTGTGATTTTGATTAATCAATGTAATTAAATCGAATTAACTAATCAAATTGATCGAATTCGGAAGGTTGGTTCAGTTAATTCATAAATTTATTTTTTAAAAAAATATTTATCAATTTTTTCAATTTATTCGATTCAATTTCAATTTTAAAACTTACAAATAAATTAAACTGATTAAATTGAAATATCATTAGCCGATTACTAAATTATAAATAGTCAACTAATATTCTTAAATTGGACAATAATTATGTAGTTCGCTGATGATTTAACTACTTAATATCAATCAACTGATTTTATTAATCGACTGATCGATTAATTTGATAACTGATTTTATATCAGTTCAATTTATTTTGATAGTAAAATTCAATTGATTAAATTTGTAAAAAGAAAATTAGTTTAATTGGTTTCAATTATATTTATTCAATTTGATTGATTTGATTTTGAATCGATTGCTCAATTCGAGTTGGATAGGCAAGTTGTTGTGTTCATGCGATTGAGAAATCGTGAGAGAAATGGACCATTAATTTGAGATGTGTGGGTCTTGCAAATATCAGGGAATGAGCAAAAGTTCAATTAAATTGAATTAGTCGATTAAAATTAATAATTCGATTCGATTAATTTATTTTTTTAAAAAAAAATGATTATTTCAATCTAATTAATTAGTTCGGTCTCGGTTTTAAATTTTTAAATTTCATTAAATTAATTAAACTGATTAAATAAAAAATAACAATGGACTACTATATTGTTAACCATCAATTATTAGTTCGATGGATAACTAAACTTAAAAAATTAAATAGCTTATTTAACAATTGATCGCTCGACTTGAGTCAACCATCAATGCATTGATAAAAGATATTAATCGATGATAAAAAAAATGATTATTTTAATTTTCGTTCAAATTAATTGATTCGATTAATTTGATTTTTGTTGAAAATTTTAATTGCTTCGATTAGATAAAAAAATTAATTTATTTAATTTTAATTTAAACACATCAATTCGATTAATAATCATTAATCACACCTAGCAAATATACACAACAAATATGCTATGTTGTTGTTATTCGGATGAGCTAAACGGATAGAATGAGGTGGGATGAGGCAGTTAATTGGGGAGAGAGACGGTAAGGGGAGAGATAATGGCGTGGGCTGGGATTATTGGATGAGGTCCATCGTTGAATGAGAGGGCAGGTAATTACTTTTTTGCATGCATGATTGCGTTGGTTGTCATAATGGCTAACGTGTTTTTTCTTAAATTTTATATTATGAAGTTCTAAATTTTATTTATGCTGCATATTAAATTTTATTTATATATGATAAAAATTAAAATTGGCATTTTAAGAGTCATTTTAGTTAGGACGATCCTACACTTCTTGAAAAGATAAATTAAAAAAACTTTACTTAATAATAAGTTACAACGGGAAAATAACTACTAGATGACTATTTTAACATCTTAAATACACTTATTTTAACATCTTAAATACACTTGCAGGTTCTTTATATATAAGTTACATAAAAATTTTCAACTTCAATTTTTATTATTCGTTTAATTATTTTTTCTCATGTGTTAGGATTTGCATATTATCAGTTCCGTATGCAGCTTCTCAAAGAGAATGGTTGAGTTTAGTATTTGTTATTGGCATTGAACTTATCTGCTTCTACGTAGCGATACTTGTGCAACGTTGCATTAACTCCGACGAACAAATTAAAACATATCCTGATATGAGTATGAAAGCATTTGGTCCTTAGGAAAAAGTATTAATTACTTTTATGTTATACATGGAATTATTTCTATTGACTACGAATTTCTTAATTATTTCATTAGCAAATAATAATATGGACAAGATTTTATCAAAGATCTGATTTTAATATTGGTGGCCTACACATAAATAGCAAAAAAGTATACGTCCTTCTTGGAGCTATTATAATTCTCCCCACGACTTAGTTATGAAATCTAAAATTATTGTCATATTTATCATTTACTGGAGTATTGGGTTTTAATGTCAGTGATGTGATCATTTCAGTTTCATGGGATAGTACTGAAAGTGTAGGATTTCATAAACAAGGAGTCATTTTAAATTGAGGAGGATTTTGCATATTTATTGGACTTTATACATTTTGCTATGGAGGTCATTCAGTTTATGGAGACAAAGATTATTCCCTTATGTAAGTATATATCATTTAAATATTTATTGTCATTGATTATTATATAAAAGTTAACCCTTATTATTATTATTTTTCGGGCACTATTAGTTAGCTTTTTAGTCGCTATTGTTTGCTATACTCTCATGGCGATTATTGGGTACTTAACATATGTTGATAATTTAAAGTCTCAAGTGACGTTGAACCCGTCAATTATATTGGAAATATGAATTCAAAAATAGCAATTTCAATCTCTTATGTCTACAATTGTTAAATATGCATTGATAATCACTCCTATCTATATCACAAAAGCTATTGAAGGACAATTTCAAATATTACAGAGACGGAGTACTGTATACTAGCCGTTCAAACTCTGATAGTCTTGAGCACTGTATTATAATGACATTATTTTTGGATATATTGTAGCTCGTTCAGGCTCTTTCTTTACTGTTGTATTATCTCTAATACTTTCTTGTACATGTTATCTTAAAATATTCATAAACTCAAAAAATGATGTTTTGAATTAGTATGGATAATCATAATTATTGTACTAAGTATAATTGTAGCAATTGTAAGGGCTAATGTGTTTTTTCATGCATGGGTTGCGTTGGTTGTCATAATGGCTAAGGTGTTTTTCCTTAAGTTTTATATCATGAAGTCCTAAATTTTATTTATGTTGCATATTAAATTTTATTTATATGTGATAAAAGTTAAAATCGTCACTTTGATGGTCGCGATCCTACACTTCTTGAAAAGATAAATTATAGATGACTTCACTCAACAATAATAACGCATGCAAAATGATTTGGAATTTATCGAACCAAATGATTTGGATTTAACAACGGGAAAGTAACTACTAGATGACTATTTTAACATCTTAAATACACTTGTAGGGTCTTTATATATAACTTACATAAATTTTTCAACTTCAATTTTTATTATTCATTTAATTATTTTTTCTCATGTGTTAGGATTTGGCATACTATCAGTTCCGTATGCAGCTTCTCAAGAAGAATGGTTGAGTTTAGTATTTTTGGTTGGCATTGGACTTATCTGCTTCTATGTAGGGATACTTGTGCAACGTTGCATTGACTCCGACGAACAAATTAAAACATATCCTCATATGGGTATGAAAACATTTGGTCCACCGAGAAAAGTATTAATTGCTTTTATGTTAAACATGGAATAATTTCTATTGACTATGAACTTCTTAATTATTTCATTAGCAAATAATAATATGGACAAGATTTTATCAAAAAATTGATTTTAATATTGGTGGCCTACACATAAATAGCAAAACAGTATACCTCCTTCTTGGAGCTATTATAATTCTCACCACAACTTAGTTACAAAATCTAAAATTATTGTCATATTTATCATTTATCGGAGTAATGGCTTTTAGTATAAGTGATGTGATTATTTTAGTTTCATGGGCTAATACCTAGGATTTCATAAACAAGAAGTCATTTTAAATTGGGGAGGATTTTGCACCTCTATTGGACTTTATACATTTTGCTATGGAGGTCATTCAGTTTTACCTGAGATTTATTGAAACACGAAGAATAAAAGATTATTCCCTTCTGTAAATATATTTAAATGTTTATTGTCATTGATTATTATATAAAAGTTAACCTTTATTTTTTTTTCAGGCACTATTAGTTAGTTTTTTAGTCGCTATTGTTTGCTATAATCTCATGGTGATTATTGGGTACTTAACATATGGTGATAATTTGAAGTCTCAAGAACCCTTCAATTGGAAATATAAATTCAAAAATAGCAATTTGGATCTCTTGTTTCCAATTGTTAAATATGCATTGATAATCACTCCTATCTATATTACAAAAGTTATTGAAAGACAATTTCAAATATTATACTAGCCGTTCGAACTCTGATAGTCTTGAGCACCGTATTATAATGACATTATTTTTGGATCTATTGTAGCTCTTTTTTAGGCTCTTTCTTTATTGTTATATTATCTCTAATACTTCCTTGTACATGTTATCTTAAAATATTCATAAACTCAAAAAATGATGTTTTGAATTAATATGGATAATCATAATTATTGTACTAAGTGTAATTGTAGCAATTGTAGGGGCGTACACCTCTATTAGACAGATAATTAATGTTTTTGAGCATTAATGGCAATTGTTGAGATAATTCTTTTTATAATAGATGTTTTAGTATTAATTGCAGTGGAAGAGTTATGATTTCCTTTTTTTATTTTTCATTTTAAAAAATTGAACTCATTTTAAGTTATTTTCAATTTGAGTCAAAATAGAATTTTTAACATTTAAGTATCCAGATTTCTTTAGCCTCATGAAATTAAAATTACTTTTTTTAAAAAAAATTAGTAGCCAAAACACTATCACTTTTTTATAAATAAAAGTATAGTAAAATCTGTAATATCAAAAGTTATATCCTATTTATTATTTACTCAGGTAGTGTTATGATAATTTTTATTTTATTGGCTAATATTGCAAAAATGTGAGATTTCATGAACATGAAGTGATTCTAAATTATAGAGGAAGACTTTATACATTTTGCTTTGGAGGTCACACAATTTTATCTACTATTTACGTCGACATAAAAAATAAAAGATTATTCCCTTATTTAAGAACCACTACCACTTACATGTTTATTTATCACTATAGTGTCATTGATTATTATATAAAAGTTAATTTTTTTTCATACTGTTGGTTAACTTTTTATGTGTTTATGCTATAGTTTCATGGCGGTTATTTTATACTTAGCACATTGTGATAATTTGACATCCCAAGTGACATTAGGCTTTCCAATTGGAAGTAGAAGTTCCAAAACAATACTTTTGACAATGTGATGATTTCACTTGTAAAATATGGGTTGATGGTCACTCCTATGTATTACAGAAGCTATTGAATTACAATTTCAAATGTTGCGGAGATGGAGTCCACTAACTGTTCGAAGTTTAATAGTCGTGAGCAGTATATTAGTTGGTGGTATTATTTGTTTCATTTTTTGGATCTATTCTTATTTTTTTAGACTCTTTCTTTACTATACATTGACTATCTCTAATACTTTCTTGGATATGCCAATCTTTAGTAGCCAGGTTCCTGCCCCCCTTATGCATTAGTCACTGTTTGGGCTGGCTAGACTAGCCCCCGTGATTTATCTCCTCCGTGTTGGTCCTGGGACGGACTGGCGGGGGCGCTGGGGGCGAGCGTTTTGCCTTTTATCACAATTGGGTATGCCAATCTTAAAATATTCACAAACTCTCAAAAATGATGTTTTGAATTAATATGTATAATCAAAATTATTGTAATAGGTGTAATTGTTGCAATTGTAGGGATAAACACTTGTAGGTAATAAATGTTTTTTTGAACATTAAATACAATTATTGTACTGTTTAATAGTTGCAATTATAGGGGCATACACTTCTATGATAAATGCCTTTTAAACATTAATCTTGAAAGTGGAAGAGTTATGATTTTCTATTTTTTTATTGTTTCATTTTTAATTTTTTTCCTCATCTATTAAATCTAAAAAAATTAAATCAGCCAATATATGTCATTTTAATTTATTCTCAATTTGGGTCAAAATATGTTTTTTTTCATTAAAGTTATTTCTCAAATTAGTATAATTTCTTTGTATGAATTTTTCAAAAATCAATTACATAATTTTTTTTTCTAATATACGATTGATTAAAATATCAACTATATGATAGTTTGTTATATATATATATATATATATATATATTACAAATCCTTAAAATAATCTTTTATATAATAATGAATAACACTATAGTTTTCAAATAAGCAATTAAGTGGACTTACGTTAGTTAATAATTAATCATTTCTTCTTCATATTTATATAAATCATAAAAAAATTATGTGATCTTCATAGCAAAATATATAAAATCTAATAAATATACAAAATTCTCTTTAATATAGAATTATTTCATGTTTATAGAATTTCACTCTTTCGAGCACATAAAACTAAAATTATCATAACATTAAAACTTAACACCCTATAAACATTTAAGGGGTGCTGGTGATTAACTTTTTAGTTACTACATTATGTCAAAGTTTTGTGACAAATATTAAATGTTGTGATATTGAGCCTTTCAATTGGAAATACAAATTTCAAAGTAGTAATTTTGGCAATTATGATGACTTACTTCTAAAATATATGTTTGGCCACTCTTTTATATAAGCTATTAATCACTTCTTATGTCTTTAAAAAGTTTATATATTTTATTTAAATAAAAAGGAATATAAACATTAATATGATATTCAAAATATATTTTAGTATAATTTTTTTTTAGTATATAAACATTTTATTTTAACATAATTAATATTAAAATTGTCTTTCAAATAAAGTACAAAAAAATAAAAACATAAATTATAAAAACCCAAATTAAATAAATTAAATGAATTATTAAATTTTTAATTATAGTTAAATTTTATATAATGAATAAATTATTATACTTTTTTATTTAAAATTACTTCAATTAGTTTATTATGCCACTTTGTTTGTTAAAATTTTAACATTGTTTTTCTTCATATTTTAATTTAAAAACATCTCAAATACTATTACTTTGAAATAGAAGATGAATATAGTAATTAATGATAACTAAACTACATCAAATTGGCCCTTTAAAGTTAATATTAACTTTTACATTGCTTTATAAGTTAAATAACTTATATAGTTTTAAAAGAAACAAAAGTATTCCCTCATGTGACCAAATTTATTAAAAGAATTTTGAATTTACACTTAGCTCTTTGATTGAATTTTCTCTCTTTTTTTTAAAAAAATTGACAGCTATAAAAAAAATATATAGAGCAGAAGGATTTGGAATTTATAAGAAAACAAAAGAATTTGGAATTTATAAAACAAATGAATTTGCTTGAATGGTGGGAACTGAATTCATTCTTGAGTGAACACTCACTGGTTCTTTATTATATATATTATATAAGTTTTTCTTTTTGGATTTTTACAAAGCATCCACATTGATATTGAATATAGAAAAATAATATAAATAGTTTTTTTAAAGAAGGATGATTAAATTTAATATTTCTGATTAGAATCACGCTTTATATATATATATATATATATAATTTTGATATCTCGTACACCCTTATATATACGATCATGGGCGACAATCAACGTGTGCACCTAACGTGGACAAAACCTGCGCGTATCTTCTTTCTCTCTTCTTCGCACGGGAAAAATTTCGCCTCGATTCTCCAGATTTGATTCCTAAAAACTTCAAATTTCGCTGTCTCTCTTCCTCTCCTCTGTTTCCCCTGGGTCCATAAATCCTAATTCCATCGGCGTCTGTCGTCGCCTCTTCCTGAGTCCCTAGCTATCGTCGATCATTCCCACGGCATCGTGCTGGTATTCCCTTACTTTTGACGCTTCTTCTCTTACTCCCTGCTGTCGCGCCCCCTCCGTCGTCACCTCTCCCTGATTCACTGGCTGTCGGCGATCATTCCCACGACATCGTGCTGGTATTCCCTTATTATTCGCTGCTGCGGCTTCCTTAAACATGTGCAGCTTCAAAATTTAGTAATATTTCTATTTCTGCTATACATTTTATGCTTATATAAAATAGTTTTGAGTTGAACTTCATTCCTTCTATGTCTGCTATATCTTTTATTTTTTATGTACACTACTTTAAAGTTGTACTTCAATCTTTTTGTTAAAATTTGATCATCTAGATCAACTCAAAACTGTTGGAGCTCGTTTGTTCACAACAGCACCACGTTGGTGATATTTTGGATAAAAAATAACACCACATTGCTACTGTTTTGAATAAACCAGCACCAACATGGTGCTCATTTTAATTGGTACTGTTTTGAAGGGTGATGTTTTGAACGTGGTGCTGTTTTGAACAAATCAGCACCACGCTGGTGCTGTTATTGAACAATCCAGCACCTACATTAGTGCAGGTTTTTTAAATGGAGCTGTTTTGAACGTGGTGCTGTTTTGAACAAACCAGCACCTACATCGGTGTTGTTCTCAACCAAACCAGCACCTACATCGGTGCAGGTTTTCTAAATGGAGTTGTTTTAACTGTGGTGCTATTTTGAACAAACCAGCACCACGTTGGTGTTGTTCTCAACAAACCAACACCTACATTGGTGCTGGTTTTTTAAATGGAGCTATTTTGAATGTGATGCTGTTTTGAACAAACCAACACCACGTTGGTGCTGTTCTCAACAAACCAACACCAACTAAATTGTAGGTTTTTGAACGTGTTGGTGTTTTGAACAAACCAGCACCATCATTGATGTTGTTATGAACAAATCAACACCATCATTGGTGCTGGTTTGTTCAAAACAGCACCACCTTCAAAACAGCACCAATTAAAAAAGAGCACCATGTACCTGGTGTTTTGAACAAAATAACATCAACGTTGGAGGTTTTGTTTTAAATAACCACCGTGTTTTAATAGTTAAGAAATGGATTAGTGTGAAGACATTTATTATTATATTTTAGTGTATCCGAATATAAATATTTCCAAGGTCAAAACCGATGGAGACTTTGAAAATTCATTCTGATCTGAATTATGAAAATGGGAATTCTTATATTGATTTACATCACACAGGTTGATATTAGTGGATTGAACATGCACCCCAACAAAGTTGAAGGGAAGTAGTTGGCTTATTACCAGGATTTGGAGTGTTTCCTTAATCTGTAAATGTGTGAGACATCGCATTTGACATGTTTGGCATTGGTGAAGACAATTTTCTTCATTTGAATTAAAATTTGTAAAACTCAAATTTTTTACTGCTGGAATTGTCCACATGTGAATTGGAAAAAATTTGAGTGAAACTCGATTGTACATGAGAATTATACGGATATTTAAAGTTAAATGAAACCATTGAATAGAAGGCATTGATGTTGTCATTCATAAAATGGATCACTAGTAATTGAAACAGGATATTGAGTTTGATCTTCATATACTCCAGCACTACATTGGTGTTGATCTTCCCAGACCAACACCAAGTGGGTGCTATTTTGAGATAGACCAGCACCAGGTTCTGTGACACTTGGCACACAGCCATTTCTTCATGTTGGAGTCTCAGAACCATGATTGGAGGTCATATATACATTGTAGAGACTCTCATCTTCCATAACATGAAAATATTTCAGAAATTCAAGTTCCCTAAGTCCATCAATGGGTTTTGACCAAAACTCATTGATGGACCTGGAGAGCTCAGATCGGACCCATTCAAGGTCCAGTCAGTTAAAATGGGTCAGGATACTCTAAATATGCCCTCATTTGCAAATTCTAAGACTTCGCAGCAATGAGCCAAATATGTGTATAGAGTGGTGCTGGTTTAGAAAGAGCAGCACCAACGTGAGGCTGTTCTTTACAGAACAACACCAACGTGGTGCTATTCTGTCTAAATAAGCACCAGGGCCTGTCCATTCAATGTCCTTCGAACTGTCACGTCCATTCAATGTCCTTTGACCTATCACGTCCTTTTAATGACATCTTGAAAATAACATTGACCGATAACTATTGGTATTCCCAAGCGTTTGATATCTGGCGTCCCTTAACCCTATAAGATTCTCCATCATTGGCTCTTCTCTTAACCATCAACCCTCACTACTTTGAATCCTTGAATGACATAGCAAGGGAAAGGGAAAGGGGTGGAGGAAGAAGAAGGGATTTTCCTACCCCGAAGGCGAGTGAATTCAAGGAACCATTCTGATCTGATAGTTATATCCGATAGTTCTGGCAGTGCCTCGTCCGTGGAAGGGAATGACATTTCCTCCCCTTCCATTTTTGACAACCTGAGCTGATTGACATCTGCGGTGAGCAAATGTTTGTATTGTAATCTTAATACTTTTTTTGAAAAACCTCTCAATATTGATCCATGCAGCGTACTTTTCGTCAATCACTACTAAGTTTAATACTAAGTGAGTCAATTGATGCTAAAATCTGGTTAGAAATGGCGAGGGCCCAAGGCGACGCTTTGAAGGTCTTGCGTGGGAAAGCTGTGGATGAATTTTTTAATACTGTTCAAATGGTTGGTACAGTTCACTCCCAAGAGGTGGAAATGATGGGCCATTGAGTGGACGACGCTCTCCTACGTGAGAAATCAGGGTTTGATCGAGTTGAGAGGCTCCGACGTCGAGCGAAGGAAGTCCACAAAAGAAATAAATAAATAGTTGAGAAGTTAGGGGATGAGACGATAAGCAAAGATTAATAACCCTTGTAGGGGGGATGAGAGTTAGGATGCAATGTTATAATGAACTTTCTATGTATTATGCACTGTTTAATGGACTTTCTATGTATTATGCAATGTTTAATGGTCTACATCGTTAACGATAATTTTCCTAATGCATTAGTGAGTTGGTCAAATTTACAAAAAAACACTCATATTTCTCAAGATAGCCAAAAGGCGAACTTTATTCCTCTTTTATCGCCCTACCAAATTTGCATTCACTTTTTTGCATTTTTCCGAAGCGCAGTTAAAACAAAGATAAGAAAACATAACTTAAATTGGTTCGGGTCTACGTGACATCTCTCTGCATGGGGAATTTTTTTTTTCTCTCTCAAGCCACAGGTCATCTTCTTCTACTCTTTGTCTCATCGCCGAACATCGCAGAAGTCGAAATCCTACAAATGTGTCATCCTGTTTAACTCTTGGCTCGCGCTATTTGAGATAGAGTTTTCGTGGCTAGTCATCTCCCTTCGCTCCTATTTTGTACTCAATATTCACAATGATATGTTTAGGGTTTGTGTGATTGCTTTATTTATTGTTGATTTTAGGGTATCGTAGTTTTTAACAACCACAGTGTTTATGGTTGAGGGTCTGTAAAACCAAGAGGTGGTGGTGGATTTTAAAAAATAGCACCAATGAGGTGGTGGAATTCCAAAACTGACACCACTTTGGTCCTGGAATACCAAATCTTTCACTACTTTGGTGTTGTTCTAAACAAACTAGCACCACCTAATTTATCAAAATGGAGACATATTGATAAATTTATATGCACATAAAATGTGCCTTACAACACCCAATAATAATTTTTTATGAATTTGTTATCTAAGACACAATAGATATTCTGTGTAATTTTAAAAATGAATTCGTATAATTTTTACACTAATATAGATGAATAGTCCTGTGATTAATTTTAGGTCTATATGAAGTTAGATAATTTGAATTCCTGGATTATTGTGGTGCTACAATATGGTCTTAATAGTTTCAGGATTTGTTATAG
>JBBUKS010000065.1:7511510-7534896 GCA_038050645.1 Hedychium gardnerianum
TTTTATTTTTTAAAAAAAAATATATATATTTGCGACGAATTCCTCGGATTCGTCGATAATCTACGACGAATCCGAGGAATTCGTCGCAAAATAATTTTTTTTTTAAATAATTTTTTTCTCAAATTGGTTGATAGACCTAGAGACCTCGGAATGACACAAAACCAGTTCTTATGTATTCCTTTTGTTCTCCTGATCATAACCATGCTCTCAAACATAATTTTTACCTCATTGCATTCGTTTAGTGAATTTTTAAAAATAAATGTGCTCGATAAATCTTCAATCGCGTTGGAAAAATCACCAATTAGGTAAAAATTATTTTTGAGGCCATGGTTATAATCCGGATAACTAGTACTTTATTAGCTAGTGAAAGTAGTAATGGCCTATCTAGTACTTTATTATCTTTTGAATGTAAGACTTGGAAATATATTATGGTTTAGTAGCATGCTTATTATAAATGATTTGTTCATTTATTATAAATTTGATGGGTTGTGTGTAATTTGATTGAACAATGTTGGTTAGATTTGACCATATGAATAATGAGTGGAAACAAAGTTAGTACTTGACTTTATAAACCAAATCAAATTAACATTGAATTAATCGTGAGTTGCATACATACATATGGATTATGAATTACACTGAATAGCTAAACAATGTATTTGTTTATGTTAGATTATGATTCTAAAAATATCATAGCTAAACTTAATAAAGGAGAAAAATTAAATGGGGATAACTATAAAATATGACACTTCAAAATTCAATGTGTACTTGAGGAACAAGAAGTTCTTGAGGTTGTCAATTAGGTTATGGAAGAACCTATTAATGGTCCTATAACACAACACAGATGTGATCTTGATGCCTATAAGGCATTGAAAAAGAAAGACTCTACTGCTAAGAGAATCTTGATCAGTTCTATGGATGATGACCTAGTTTGTGAGTATGAGAAGTTATCAATGGCTCATTCTGTCTGGGTTTCCCTTAGAGAGAAATACAATGCCTGAGAAAACTTTGACAGCTGACTATTAAGTTAGACAACTACAAGAAGCGCCCGAATGTAACCATGACTTAACACCTGAAGGAAATGACAAATATGACTCGACAATTAAAGGTTGCTGGTCATGAGTTGACTAATGAACAATAGGTTTAAGCAGTAATCTGTTCGCTTCCTGATTCTTGGGAGATGATAAAATAGAATCTTACTCACAGTAAAAGTATTAAAACTTTCGCTAATATCTCACACCATGTTGAACTGGAGGCAGAGAGAATAGAAAGTGCAAGATTTTTTGGGCAGACTTTTATAGATGAAGGTTCTATTAGATCCAAGAATAAGAAAATGTGGTTCAAGAAGGGAAAGGGAAAGGAAGATGGTACTGTTGCTTCTGCTAGGTGATGTAGTGCAAACCGTAAGTGCACAGTATGTCGTCAAGTAATAAAATATCGGTCTACAGGGACCTTTGATTAAACACTAATTGAGTTCATGAATCTAGTTATCTAGACAATCGAGGGGTTGTTGGAGTCACGACCAAGAGCTTGAGAGCAAAAAAGGGAGTTGAGAGAGCAAGAGGAGAAGGGTTGAGAGAGTAAGTCGAGCGTAAGAGAGAGTTGAGAGGGAGAGAGAAAGAGAGAGTGAGCAAAATCATCGAGGGAGAGAATTGATTATAGGACTTCAGTTTCACCTCAATGATTGTAAACACTTAATCTATGTTTGGTTCCCTATCCTCAATGGTTATTTATGTAGGTAGACTATCCTATGTATCCGATGTGAACTTTTGGAACTACACCGGCGTTTCAATTCCAATTGTCCTCTACTTTCAAAGCGATAGAGCTTAGGGGTTGCTTTCCTAAGGAGATCCCTGTCACATGATCCCACAATCCCCGAGATGCCTACTCTTACTGTATGACTACGAATTGGAATCGATCGATTAAGATCTAAGATAATTTATTACTCCTCGTGGCATACCAATCTACTTTCGTAGTTGACTCTCCACGTCTAAGGGTTCTACGGGTCGGAGGATTGAGTTCTCCTTTCGATCCTTCCCCAAATCCTCGTGGGATATAAATCTTATATTTTTGACATCAAGATTGTGTTAAATCAGTAGATTCGGACCATAAACAAGCATTTCATCAAATGGAAAACATGCAAACTCTATAGATTCAAACAAAAAGAGATGTTTACATATCAATAGGGCTACTCCCTAATCTTAAAATTAAGAGTCTACTCCATTGCAAGGAAATTACAACACAAAGAAAATGAAATAAACATTCTTACAATCTAAAATAGAGAATTGAGAGGAAGAAATGCTTAGCGATATTTGCAGGAAATGTCTTCGGAAGGAATCCTTGCTCTGGAAGTGGATGGATCATCTTGATAGAAGAAGATGACTGCTTTAGGGTTTCCTCGAGAGGGGGAAAACTCTCTCCAAGGCAGGGGCAGAGCCCCCTGGTCCTAGATGAGTTAAGCAAGGATTTGCTTGACCCTTTTATACCTCCCCCAAACTTTCCAAATATGCCCCCCTTGGTTGGGTTCCTCTCAAATTGGTTTTTGACCCTTTAGATAAGGTTTTCCTGAGTTGGACTCTGAATCAAAGTTGTATATCTTGAAATTATCTTCAATTTAATAAGTCATGAGCCCCATAACTTCAACTGAGCAAAAAGTTATGGTCATTTGAAATTAGGTCTTTAGTCTGAACCAAACGCTGACATGGGTCGTGGCCACCACCACCGGGGGGGGGGGGGTC
Organism: Hedychium gardnerianum; assembly: GCA_038050645.1. Classification (NCBI taxonomy): domain Eukaryota; kingdom Viridiplantae; phylum Streptophyta; class Magnoliopsida; order Zingiberales; family Zingiberaceae; genus Hedychium; species Hedychium gardnerianum. Next base: position 7,514,246 of record JBBUKS010000065.1, read on the forward strand.
ATGGTGAACACTATTTGCTCCACTAAAATCATGTTTTCACCCCTTATATCACATTTTCTCAAGTTTTACTCTGAAGTAAAGTTGTAAAACTTGAAATTATCTTCAATTTGATAGGTTGAACGCTTCGAAACTCCAACCAAGCTGAAAGTTATGACCATTTTAAGATTGATCTACAGTGTTGAACCGGAGGCTGACATGGGCCATACCCGCGAACACGGGGGGGGGGGGCACTGTATTGAGCTAAAAATTAGCCCCAACCATGCCAAATTGGCATGGCCAGGCCGTGGTACCCATTGGGAAGCATCTGAGCTGGCTCACCATGTGCCAGCTGGCACGGGTGGCGACACGAGCTATGTCGGCTGGCACGACCCGCCCCGTGGCAGGTGTTGAAGAAATATGAGAATGGGCACGACCCATGCCGGCTGGCACGGGCTGCCCATGGTGCTGGTGGAGATGCTTGGAAATGGGGCACGGGCCATGCTGGCTGGCATGGGTCGTGCCAGCTGGTACGGTCCCCTCGTGTCAAGCTATGTAGACTCCTGGACTCCTCTTGAAAAATAATCTTTGAACCTTGTTTTAGCTCCTTTTCGCATCCTATCAATGAAAACAGACAAAAACTGCTCTCCGAACTACAAAGTAACAAAATAAAGCATGAATAGATGAAAACATGTGATATATACACAAGAAATGAGATAAAACATGTGTCAAATTATGATAAAAATCCTATATGAAATACACACATCACTGGGCTGAGCTCAAATAAGAAGAAATTCAAAGGGAAGAAGTATGGACAGAAACCTAAAAGCAAGTTAACTTGCTATAACTGTGGCAAGAAGACCCACTTTACTCGGGAATGTACCAAGCCGAAAAAGGTAGATCCATGTTTATCTTCTAGTCATGATTATCATGTTGCTGGTACAATGTTGTTAACTGATTCTTATCCTTTGTGAACTATAGATTCGGGAGCCACAAATCATGTAGCTCATGAACGAGCTACATTCGTGGAGTACCATCGAATACTAGATAACAATAATTGGATATATGTGGAAAACAATGAAAATATTAAAGTCAAAGAAGTTGACACATGCAAATTAAACCTACGTTGTGGACGTACATTATTTCTACATGATGTCCTTTATGCTCCTAAAATTCAACGAAATTTAGTTTTTGTTATATGTCCTTCTTGATTGGGATATTGTATGAACTTCTACAGTAGGTGTGTGAAATTTTTTATTAAATCTGTATGAATAGGATATGGTTTTTTAATGAATGATTTTTTGGTTCTTGATGTAGAATTGGATACTAATTATAGAATTGATGGTTGTTTTTTCAAATATTTCTCTTACTAGTGATGCTGATATTAATGTTTAAGTTTGACATGCTAGATTAAGATATATTAGACAAGAACGGATGAATAGATTAGCTAAAGAGGGCCTACTAGGTGCTACTGTTAAGATTAACTTGTCTATGTGTGAGCATTGTCTTGCTAGAAAATCAACTAGGAAATCATTTGGTAAAGTTATTAAAACTGAATCACCATTGCAATTAATTCATTCGGACATTTATGGTTCAATTAATGTGAAGGTTGGACATGAAGCTGCCTATTTCATTACATTTATTGATGATTTCACGCATTTTAATCATATGTATTTGATTTTTTATAAATCTGAAGTATTAGATTGCTATAGACGTTACTTGAATGAAGTTGAGAATCAACTGGATTATAAAGTTAAAACCTTTCGCACTAACCATGAAAGTGAATATTTGTTTGATCAGTTTAAGATAACATATAATAATAAAGGGATTATTAATTAGACAACTAACAATCTTAGGAACTCCACAGTAAAATAGAGTTGCTAAAAGAAGAAATCGAATTCTTTTAGATAAAAATTGGTCTATGATGACTCAAGCTAATTTGTCAATTTATTATCAGGGAGATGCATTATTATTAACAACCTATATACTTAATCTAGTGTTTTATAAATCTATTCCATCTATCCCATATGAATGCTGGATAGGCAGAAAACCAGAATTAAATCATTTAAGACTTAGGAGTTAGCTGCCTATGTTCATGACAAGACTCACAAATATGAAAAATTAAGACCGAAAGGTAAAAAGTGTATCTTTGTAAGGTATTCTTATACCTCCAAGTTATGTTTTCATTGCTGAGCAGCAAGATGGAACCATCTCCAAAATAGAGTCGAGAGATGTAATATTTCTCAAAATTGAGTTCTTAGTAAGAGGCGACATTGATAAAACTATTCTGTTATTTGCAATAAAGGAGGAGAATGATACTTTAACAACGAACAAGGTATCACAAGAGATGTCTGAGTCTAGTCAATCTAGTGAGAGTGATTTGCCTATTAATGAGTTGATTTCCCAATAATTCAACCTACGAAGAAGTAGTCATAAGATTATTCCTCGAAAAAAGTTTGACATTAAGAATGAGGCATTTATGATTCTCCCAGTTGATGATGTAGAACCTCAAACTGTCAAAGAGCATTGCGATGCTTAGTTAGAGAAAAGTGAAAAGTTACAATAGATGAAGAAAATGGAAAAAAATCATGTTTGAAAATTAGTCGATCTTCCTCCAAGTCGAAAGGCTATTGGAAATAAGTTGATTCTCAAAATTAAGAGAAAAGAGGATGGATCGATTGATCGAAACAAGACTCGTTTGATTGCAAAAGGTTATATTCAACAAGAGGGTATTGATTTTGAAGAGACATTTTCTCCTATTATGAAATTTGTGTCAATTTGTATCATTTTAGCTATAGTAGCACATTTTGATTTAGAATTACAATAGATGAATGTAAAGACAACTTTTCTAAATGGTGAGCTTCACGAGAAAATCTATATGGCACAATCAGAAGATTACATTGCTAAAGACCAAGAGGACAAAGTGTGTAAACTTAAAAAGTCTATTTATGGTCTAAAGCAACCGTCAAGACAATAAAACATAAAATTTAATGAAATTATTTTATCTTATGATTTTAAAATGATCAATGAAGATCATTGTGTCTATTTAAAAAGAGACAAAGGAAAGTTTGTCATATTATCGTTATATGTTGATGATATGTTAATAGCTGGAAATGACATAGAGTTAGTAATGGAAGTCAAAATATGACTTTCATCATAATTTAACATAAAAGATATGTGCGAAACTGAGTATATATTAGGAGTAAAGATCATAAGAGTTCAATTAAAAAAGACTTTTAGATTGGTCTCAAGAGGCTTATATTACTAAGATGCTACAACACTTCAATATGTTAAATTGCAATATTAAACAGACACTTGTAATAAAAGATACTATTCTGAACAAGAGTTTATGTCCCAAGACTCCTGAGGAAATAGCCCAGATGAAGAAAGATCATATGCCAGTGTCATTGGTAGTTTAATATATACTATGTTATGTACACATCCTAATATCAACTATGTTGTTGGCTTAGTTAGCTATTTTCAGTCAAATCCAAGACCGAGACACTTGAAAGCAGCGAAAAGGATGTTCAAATATCTTAAAGGGGTAATAAATTATTATATCTATTTTCAAGGATCTAATATGAGCCTGAAAGGCTACATAGATGTAGATTGGGCTGGAGACCTTGACGATAGAAAATCTATATCTGACTATGCCTTCTTTTTAAATAGTGGAGTCATCTCATGGAACAATAAGAAACAAGCTTGTATAACATTATCAACAATATAAGTTGAATATATGGCTTGTGCATCGGCTGTGCAAAAGCCGTCTAGTTAAGAAGGTTCCTAAAATATCTAAAGATTGTTGAGGACAGTAGAAGTCCTGTTACAGCTTACTATGACAATCAAGCTACCATAGCTTTTTATAAAGATCCCAAATATCATAACAAGGGAAAGCACATATCTATTAAGTATAATTTCGTATGTGATATAGTTGATAAGAAAAAAATAGTTCTTGAGTCTATCTCTATACGTGTTATGTTTGCTAATTCTTTTATTAAGTCATTGACTAAAGAGTCATCTCAAGGATATGTGAAGTCTTTGAGACTTCACAAAATGTAATATATTGTAAGATGTTTAATTGTGGAATGTCATGATCTATTCAGTTTATATGTCATTGTTAAATTTGGATAAAGTCTTGGTGAACATGTTGACAAGTTGAGATTAGTCCTCTCATGTGGACAATCATTTCTATTTGTTAAGTATAAATAGAGGAAAAATCATTGCTTATGGGATAGCTAATGAAGTTGTGAATGAAGACGTACTTGTAAGCTGGGGTCTCCTTGACAATAGTATCAAGATGAGATCATTTGTAAATTGATAATGATCAGAGTAAATGTACCCACCATTTACTAAATCTACTAGAAGCTAAATAAGAATTCATAAGTTGAATTCAGGATTAGGAATTATGTATGTCTAGATCAAAATATGTACGATGTTAAATTTGTGAAAAACATGCATTCTTTATTAGTAAAGAGAAGCTATAGCGACAATAAAGATAGTAGGAGAATGGATCTGTTTCTCTACTATGTGAGACCTTTGAGATTATAAGATAATCTCAGTTTTACCTTCAATGACTTTTTAATTGTCTACTTGAAGTTCTAAGCAGTGACTGTTATTTTAGCATGTATTATAATGACTATGGTTGATTTAGTTTATGGAGCATGACTAAGAAATTGATTGATTTAAATTAATGGATTTTAATTAAAAAAGAAGATTAAAATTATTTTTACATCTTTTATATTTATTTATTGGTCGACCAATTATATTTTTAGTTTAGTACTAAAAATATGATTGTGAATGATTATAATGATTGGAGATATTGAACATGCATGATCTTGACATAATAGTCATTATGAGGGATTGAGATGTTCATATTAATGTAAATTATTTAATCTAGGGTAAATGCAAGATATTAATGTCTCCAATTTATCTTGAAGAGCGACTATGTAAGGTGTGACAATTTTCTTAGCTTTAATCGCTCGGTATACTTGTTGTCGCACAAATTATTTTTCCTTAAATATGAATTGAGTGTTCTTATTTAGTCTTTGTAACTTGACTTGGATGAGTGTGACTTATTATTCCCATTTTTGAATGTAATTAAGTGTTTTTTTTTGAAGAATGTATTAGTTATTATAAGTCTATATGCTATCGCAAAATTTAATATAATTTTTCCCCTCCAAAATCATAATTCTCATGCACCTTATCATATTTCTCATTTTTTATTTCAATATGCCCATTTAGATATTCTCAGTGACGTAGCTAGGATTTTCAATTAGGAGGGATGATTTTTGAAAATTTCAAACATTAGTATAAGTCAATTTTCACAATTCAAAAAGTCTAAATTTTGAATTTAAGGAGTTGAAAACGAACATAAATTCAAAATTTTTAATTTTAGCCATTGATTTTAGTTGAAATAATGATTCATCGATCTCAGAGTTTATCTATGGCTCAAAGTCAAAGAATTATTTATGATCTCGCTTCATTATAATATTTAATATTCTTATATAGACCTCTATTCCAATCTAAATAACCCTCGTAATTTTTTATTCTTGCGGTGTCAATAAAATTTTAAACAACACGAAAAGAAGAAGATGTGAAGGCCGAGAACTACTTTTATTATTGGAGGACAGTAACATTATTTCTGGCTTAAATTATCTTCTAATTTTGCTCAAAATTATTAAATAGTCTTCCATGGCTCACACAAGAAACGAGATAATATTAACTGCATTTTAAAAAATTGTATATTAAGGAATATTAATAAAGAGAGGAATAAAAAAAAAGTAATGTTTATAAAATAAACATGCTTGTAGGTAAATAACAAATGCACTTTCATGAAAAGAAAAAAATAACATGTATATGGTTAAGGCACCCTTTGAGTCAAATGACGTTTCAGATTCATCGTATATTATATTTTTTTAATCTAAATATTTAATTTTTTTGCACCGACTAATTTAAAAAGTAATTAACTTAACTCATAAAAAAATTTCACCTATTATTAAAATAAATCAAAAAGTGTTCATAAAAATTTATTCAAATAATTATTTTTTTTAAAAAAAAAATCTCTACTATATCATTATTAAAATTCAACTCTTAAATATCTAATTAATTATTTAAAAAATCTAACTATTATATTATTATCTATTATATTATTATCCCGGACGTTATTTCTGATTCATCGTTGAATCAATTGAATGATTCAAATGGACATTAATATTTATATCTAATGGTTCATTGATTTATTTTTTTCTTCTTATAGACTAGGGATTCTTCTGTTCATAAATTTAACAAAAACCCTGCTACATTATCTATCAAATTTTTTTTTTTAACCGATTAAAATTCATTAGCAGCCCCTCACATCACTCACTCGATCCTCCTGATGAATCTTGATTTACCCTCTTTTTTTTTAGCCCCGAGATTATGATACAATAAAAAACTATCAAATTATTATTTAAATATTCATAATTCGATTTTTAATTATGATATATTTATATAAAAAAAAATTCTTTCAAATAAAATACAATCACAAAATATTAAACTTCTGAATTACGTTCACCCGAGATTCAACTGCTTCAATATTTTTTTTTATTTGCCCGTTTTAACTTTTTTATAAAGAGAAAAAGAGAACACCAACAAAAGAACAAAAAAACTGGTACCATGCAGGTTGGTTCAAGTGGCATATCCTTCCCCTTCAAACCGAAGGGGCATCATAAAACTGAGGTCACTACATCTGCATTAGTCGCATCCTCTCAAACCTGCCTTTACATATCACTAAACCATAGGTAAAAAGATATGTTTAGGCACTCCTCATATCTCTTAGTACCTAGTTGCACTTGCACCTAGCAACTATGAAAGCGCATCAAAAGGCTCTTTGAACAAATTTTATATGTTGCAAGAATCATATCCTACCAAAAAATTTTATATAATAACTCAAATAGTTGATATCTGAAATGAAAAATAACCATAAAGGCAATCAGATCTAAAACAAATCGAGAAATAGGAAAATGTTTTTTCATCATTGTAATAATTTAATGAATAGTCGTTTACTAAAATCACCCATCTTGATTTCCAACGCTCACTCCAACATCTTAATTTTGAGATGCAAGGATGAATCTTGTTCTCCTTTCAGGTACTCAAAGCAGTTGTTTTACAGATGGGACATATATTTTTTATCATCAGCCATTTCTTGATGCATGCAGAGTGGAAATCATGGCTGCAATCCAATTGACCCAGTTCCTCTCCTTCAATGTATTCTTCCTGCCACACGACGCAGTGTCTTAGTTTTCTACTGTTACTGTTAAAGAAAAGCATAAATGCAAGAAATGGACTCACCCGACAAATGCAGCATGGTTCAACTTCTTCAAGTGGTTGAGAGGCGACAGATATGTACTTGCGTTGCTTCAAGCAATTGAGGATTTTTTCCTCACTGAGTCCAGTGTTGACGCTGCCCATACGTTCTCCCAGTGCCAACAGTTCCTGAAGGAAAAGTGGGAGGCATCATAAAGTTTAACCCATCTTTCTCCAGAAAACGCAAAAGAAAAGTTTGTTACCTCATAAGACATGTTATCCACATCCAGTCTCATATCTCTGTACCTGTCCTGAAAATTGCCACCTCCAACAAATGCTGATTGCTCTAGAAGTAAAACATCCTGCCAAAATGCAGAGTACCGATCTCACACCATAATACTCAAAAAGCTAAAATTCACAGAACCTGCGAAGCAAGGTTACTGACAATTTCAAGGTAAATTATATAGACGACTGAAGGAACTGAACTACATATTGCAACAGGAAAAATTACGGGATTAATTTACAGCACGGATGGAGCTTTGCTACCAACTTAATGTGCAACTCTGTAAGAATAAACTTCAGGATTTGCATCATGGTTCTATGGTGTTGAAATAACTACAAAAAATGTAGGTCAGGGTAGACAGCCAGTTTCTAAAAGAAAACTTGACCTAGGACCCTCAATTCAGATAGAATCCAACAAAGATCCCAACAAATGTTAAAAATAAATATGTATACGAAGTCTCATTTGTCAACAGAATCATGAATTTGGCATGCTACATAGACTAAAGAAAGATTAAAAATATATAGGCAGTAATGCTTAAAAGGCACTGCTAAAATGTATTTTCAAAACATGCACAAGAATAAGTTATGATTAACTTTAACAATGAGCATCGCTGACCAGGAGAAAGACAAGAAGTTATGTCAAAAGAAAGGTCGAGAAATAACATATAAAATAAAAGAAAATGGCAGTAGTTATTGACATGTCTTAATAATTTGTAGTGCTTTCTAACAACAGATAGATAATCATTCAAAAGACCATTTGACAAGAATTAAAAAAGATTGACAAGGATTATGCATATGTTGGATTCAACATTATCTGATAGTTTACATTTTGTTTTTTTCTTCAAAAGAGAGAGAGAGAACCTAGCTCACAGTTAGATGTAAGCTTTTGTCCACACACTTTCCTATAATTGGAATATCCTAAAATGGCCAAACATAGAGATAACTTGCTTACTTTCTCATTGCCACCTTACATTTGTGTGTTGTTTTCTTTCCCCCCTGACTTCTTCTATCTTTCCACAAGTCCTAAATAAACCATTGATGGCTCTGGGTAGGAATCAAAATGCTGAGTAAGATGAATATCAAGGTCATATTAACCTCGTTATTCCAAACCACACTAACCACAAGTTATATAACAACAAAACACATTCAAATGAATAAGAATCTTCACTTTTCAGTAGCGGAAAATTGGCAAAAGCAAGTTCAAGTACAAACTGGAGAACTATATGAAGGCTAAAACAGTACATTCTTCTCAAGAATGCTTGCAGTACTTAAGAGTTAGTCCGAGATACCTATCTTGCCCATTTACTTATCTCTTCTCTAATATCCTATTGATCAGCTTACATCTTTAGCATATACCGTTAAGCCATGAATTCATGCTCTAATGCTAATGTCCTTTAGCTTACCTTTTTAATAACAGAATATATTAAATCCCCTCGATAAGTATCAAGTGTCAATATAGTATCGCAGAAAAGCATCAGAGATTTATATATACATATATACATCTCTTAGCTACTAGTTTCTATTAATCTTTGAGGTCATCTACTTATCTCTGATGCTTTGCTGTGACACTATATATATCCTCCCTGTAGGTTCTAATTGAATGCTCTTCCCAGTTTCATTCTCTCTTTTTTTCTGACAATATATTATCTCCATGAGTGCTAGCATCTTCGTGAGTCAATCTATCATAGAAAAAATGTTTTGAGGAAAAGGAACATTTAAGTGGTCGGCACAAGGCTAATTTCTAGCATCTTTTCTTCTACCCTTAAAATTGGAGAAATTAGAGCAGAATAATGCATTTAATTGCACTAATAATCTTAGATAAAGTTACTTTTATCAATGAAGCTACTGCCAAACTAAAAAGGAAATTGAGCATTACCCATGCTTTATATGCAAGTCACATACATATGACATAGGACAACATTGACACTGAAAAGGTGAGTGAAAAATTGTAGTACTGGGAAATTAAAACTAACCTCAAGATGTAAATTTTCACCCCTGCGGAGGCGCTCAAAAACATTCCGAATCTGTTACAATGAGAATAATCCCCTTCAATATAACGCACGATAAAAATAATAAGATATAAAAATATAAAGAAATGTAGAGCATATTTTTTTTTAAAAAAAATCTGGAAGTATAGCTAAAGACTAGCAAAAAAAACCCATTCATATCATGTAAGATAACGCTGAAGCTATTAATCCCATGGAGGATTGTGAAAAAAAAAAGAAATCTTGCTACAGAAGAACCTGGCTACCCTGTAATTCCCAATTTGTATTATAATCAAATGCAGAATGTTCTTAAATTCTACTATAATTATGGAGTTGAATTGAAAATTTTAGATGTGAAGAGGCAAAAGTTTTAGACAAAGGATGGTTGACAAAGGACAGGAAAACAAATTTTGCCTCTAGTTACTCTTTGATTTTTCAAAATAGAAAATAATATTAGGAAAAGGATATATGGGATATGAACTCAATTTATTGTGGTGTGAATTACATCTAAAAGGAATCCTTTTAATGTCTTTGCCATCAAGATTCAACTGTCATTTCAAAGTCACTTGAAACAGTCAACAGCAACATCCATGCATAAATAGAGTAGAAATCTACAGGTGAAAAGAAATTCCAAAGCACAATCAGGACAATCTTGTCCTGCAAAAACTCGAGATTCTCATAGAAAAATTCAAAATAAAATACTAAACAGAATTTTTATAGACAGAAGTGGCATAATTAGGATCACCAAAAGGAAATATAATTAGGTCTTCCACAATCGTGCTTCTCTGAGCCATTTAATGGGTTTTCTTAAGGGTCTAAAAGAATTCAGATAAAAAAATACATCTATGACAAAAAATATTCTAGCAAAATTCAAAATATGTCATGCTAGATCATGCCCAATGAGGCAGCTTCCTCAACAACTAGGTCAAATAAAGAGCAACATTCAGACTTTCAAATTTCAAGGTACATAATAAGCATTATAATTCAACTATATATGTTACGTGAAAAGCCCTAAAAACTTCAAACTAAATAATATACATGATTTTGAGGTTTGGATTCATGATGAAATTTTGTTGCTAATCGTCAAAATCATTTGGGAAAAAAATCAACTAAATTGAGCAAAACCGCTTGATTATGTCAATTTCACTTGATTCTACCAATCGAATCTTTCCAAACAACTGACAAGTAGGGTCCACTTTTTAGAAGAGGGAAAAGAAGAGACAAAAGCTAGATCTAGATGTAAGTAAAATCTAATTTAGAGGAGAGAGAAGCTTGCTTTGTTGTTGCCTCACTAAGACATCCACTCAAACTGAGGTGAGTTAAGATGGTGTGCATAAGTTCGCTATATATCTAGCGAGTGGGTACAATTTCAGGAAGAAGTTAGTTGGTGAGATACTCTTTCACAATAAGAAGTAATAATAATAATACACTTATCAATGGTAAATAGTAGATACTTAATATTTTATTCTGATTATTAATATGTACTTATTGTTGATATTAATAATAACATACTTATTAATGATATTAATGACATTAATTCCTTACCAAGGTGGTATGTTACTGAACATTTGTCTTAGTTTAAGCTGGTTGACAACCTAACGCAACCCTCCTCCTTTATCCGGACTTGGGATCGGCCATGAAATATTAATTAATAAACAAATATTTCTTAGCGTTAGAAACAAATAATACACATAGGTTAATTACTAATAGTTGTTAAATATGTTTATTATATTAAATTATTAGTAGCATTGATATTTAATCAAATTTAAGATGCACCTAATATTAAGTTTTTTTTCAAATATATAATAGTTATTAAATATTATTGTTTTGTTTTGTTTTCATATATATAATATTCTTTTTGTGTTTTTCACTAATTCCACTGATCCAATACAATTGATACGTAAGTTTGGAACCTTTTGATACTCATTGACAATCATTAGATATGTCAATCCAGCCCTAACAAGTTTAAAGAAAAGAATAAATGGATGTGTATTATAACAACAATATTAGATATACGAACTAAAACAAGAAGAAAACTAAGGAATAAGGATACCACTATGTATTTAGAATGGCCAGTGTCATAAGACGCTGTCCATTCTAAATGTATTTGTACGTTTAGAATGGACATTGTCCAAAGAAGGTTTCCTATGTTGCTATGTCACAACACAAACCTATATCAAAAGGTAAAGAGTAACTTAGCACTAGTACATCCGAAACATTGTAAAAAGAGATGGCTTATCACATAAGATAAGACCACCCCGTGATTAAGTGATTGTTTTCCATACAAAAGTTGTCAATATCAAAAGTATCTCTTCTGCACTGATTGTGCACTCTAAAATGGATAACAATACAAAAATAAAAGAACATCCATGAGATAAATGGAGAAGGAACAAAAAAAGAAGACAAAACAAACCATACTAAGATATCGATAATCACACTTAAGCATCAATAAGAGTGCAACTAGCCTTAACATGCTGTCCAACATAAGAAACTAGACAAAACCATCTATTTCATTTTCCTTAGTAGACCTGCAATACCAATCATATTGTTGCTAATTCAACAATATCAATCCCATCAGACCATGCACAATTATTTGTGCATGTTGTGTAGTTATTGTAATGTACAACTATCAAGATATCAGCATTACCAAGTGTCACAGGCACTATCACGATTGTCGAACTATAACAAGTCGTTATCACACTAAGTGAGTTTGGATATATATGAATCCTCCTACGCCATTGGGCTCGATCCCCTACTATATCCTCATCTAAATATATGAACTTTATCTTGTTTTATCGTTACTAACCAAGTCTCCTTCGGTCTCCCTCTTCCTCGTTAATGTGTGTATTTGTCATAATCTCACACACCAAGAGCATTTATTGGTCTAGTAAGTTCATGTCCATACAATTTTAAGCGTGTCACTATAAAAGTAGCTTAAAATTAGCTCTAGCTATTTAGACAAGATGTCTAAGTTAATAACCTAGATTAAAACATCCATAGAAAATATGATGAGTTATTTTCAGCCATATGGTGAATATGAGTAAGTCTATTTGCATTGACTGTAATGATCCATGGTCATTTTTATCAATCATGAGAAATTCCAAAGATATCAAATTAGAATGGTCAAATCACTTAACTAAGACGACTTCAAATCCTGTCGAAAAAGGCCAAGGTAGCATAGCAGATCCAAAGTGTAAATTCCAAAGTGCTAATCAACAAAAATTCCATGGTCCGAAGTGTATGAATTAGTAGACTTTTAAGGTGTTGGTCTGTTGCCTATTGTAGTAAATTTCCATAAATTCCATGGATCATAAGAAACACAAAAATTGTGCAACAATGTGCATCAATCTAGCTTTCAAAAATGAAAATCTTCATAAGTGAAGAATGGCAGTGTCTGTTTCAAGAAAACTGATGATTAAATGGATTCAGACTTGGTGAGGTCACTCTTGATTTATAGTGACGAGAATTCCAAAGATACAATGAAAATACATAAAAAAAAATAAATAGTATACAATAAAAGTTGCACACTGGAGTTTATTGAATTCAAAAAATGATAAGTATAGTATAAGATGTTTCTTATATATATCAAACATGACTGTCAATTAAGTATTTTGCAATATAGGTATTTATTCCATTACAGTCAAGTGAGTCTAAAATAATAAATAAAGTTGCAGCAACTGTTAAAGACAACTTGATTACATACCTCTGACATCCTGTTTCTCCCTTCTCTTGCAGATGCAAGAGTCCGCGTAGGCAATGGAACACTCAAAGCACCACTATTCTGCCTCTGCAACAAACTCAATCTCATGTATGGATGCTGATGGACACGTGATACAGCTCCTGACTGATGTCCAAACTCCTGAGATGCGGAAGAACTATTTTGACATGTAGGGTGGCCCATACTACGACCTCGGTGTTCAGAATCAGAAGAAAGAAGGGATCTACGTACAGCTTCTGATATACGGCGTCGATTTTGATGAGTTAACCAATTTGCTCCTAGTGGTTGATAAACTCCTAAGTTGGTGCCAACTTGTGATGTAGGCACCGAATTTCTAGACAAAACTGTGCTGCCAGTGACTGAACCCCAATTTGTTTGCTCTTGTAACATATTTCTGGTGCTAATTGGAGGAACAGACATTTGCTCTGAGATATTGATAGAAACACTTGATGAGTCAAGTTCCGCTGATGCACCATCAGCTGCAACTGCTGGGGATCCTGAAGAACCACCTACTTCTGTGGTTGAAATTCCATTGTGTGGGAAAGGATACAGGTCCGGAGGTAAGACAGGCATAGCACATACATGGCGTTGCCTATGTGGCACAAAATTGCCACCCAGGTACCTAGAATCTGACAACTGATTATGCGGGATTGCTGCAGATGCTGACTGGGGATGCCAAGGATTATAATGAGCAAGATTATTCTCTTGGGGCCATATATCAGGTGTAAAAGCATTAGCTTCGTCTGCATGGTTGATTCTCATTCGAGTGTTCCTCTGATGGTTGCCAGCTGAACTCACAAAATGATAGTGATCAGAAGCTGCAGCTCTTGGTATTATACTGCCTCTTGTATTAATTTGTTCTGCACGATATACACCTGTTTAACTACCTAGATGAGCTAGATATCCTTGCAAAAGCTAGAAAAATGAAGAGAGGAAATGAAATGCATCAAATGATTCTTACCTTCATTAAAGTTGCCAGAATTTCCACTTGCTGAGCATTCCCCATGGTCTCTTTCAATGTTTTTTCTCTTGTGTGAAGAGCATTCAGTAACTTTTTGTTTCCCTCCATCATTGTTGGAAAAGAAATCAATAGCCCTTGAAGAACTCCCTTCTGAAGAGCTTGCACAGAAGGAAACATGCTGATATGGTGCTAAACCCACATTACTTGGTCCCGAATGAAACCCTGATCCAAGAACCTCCCTACTCATTTCCACATGTTCTGTATTGTGACTTGAATCATGAGGGGACTCATTAAAGTCAAGTAACTGAGATAATTGTTGTCTGTTGTCGGTCAGATTGATGTTGAGGTCCCCACTATCAGTTTCAAATGAAAGATTGTTTGTTGCTTCAGGTCTACTATCTTGTATCCTTGGTCCACCAGTTCTACTGCCTAGAGAAGAAGCCATCCAACTATTTTCAGGTTTTATTTCATTGCGAGTGCCTTGGTTTAGTGGGGGCATGCTAGAGCTAGGACCAATTGTATCCCAGAAATTAAAACTTGGACCTTCTTGGCTAGCTACGTTTCCGCAGGAAACAGTTCCACTAGAAGACATTGGGTTCCGAGGTAAGTCCTGGTTTTCCACTGAAACAGGGAGAAGTTCATTCCAGAGCAATGGTTGATCCATGACGGAAGTGCTTGAACTAGATGGTCGATCTATATCAAAAGCTTCACAGAAGGGTTGAAAAGTACTCCTTTGACCCTGCATCAGGTACTGTAGGTTCTCTTGCAACCGTTGCAAGTTGGAGCAATGTGTATCCTGAAACCAAAAATCACATAGCACAACTCAGCAATTACTCGGAAAGAGAAATATGCATAAATGGAGACACAAAGGTAACTTATTTGATAAAAGAAACAACATACTTATAAGTAAATAATATCAAATCACAATGAGAAAGGAAAGAGAACTTTGAACAAAATAATATTTCAAAATTCTTAAAATGGGATTAAGCTCATATTCAACAGAAATTAATTTCTGTTTCAGACAATTACAAATATTTTTACAATAAAATGCACATCTGCCAACAATGTATCTACTTCACATCTGTTGAAGTGGGAGAATAGAAATTGTATTCATTTTCTAAAGAAAGAATTACATAGTAATTATAGGACTCATCACAAACCTTAAACCTAAACTATAAATGTGGAACTAAACCCACAAGACTTAATAACCCTACTAACTCTAATTTCTCTAATACTATCCCTCAAACAGAGAATAAATATTATATATTTTTAGCTTGTTGCATGAACCATAGGGCTCAAAATAAACTAAGACTTGATTAAAGAAAAGGCTTCAATTCTTTGACCTCAAAGTAGCAAGCACGTCAATGAAATGAAGGTGAACAGAGAGAAATTCCAAGAACTCCCAATGAGCACCTGTTGTTTTATATGGAAGCCATCAATCAACAGTTGTGGTGTCCAATGAAGACGAAGGCATTGATCTCCATCACACTGACTCTTAATTCTCCCTTCACCTACCACACATAGGCTGCTAAACTTGAAGACGTGTTAGGAAGCAACACTCCAGAAAGTTTTCAATGGACTTGTGCACAAAGATCCGATCGGAGTCCTCTTGTCAAGCGTAAGGAGTTAAAACTTCAACTCCATGCCTTGTAGATAGGTTAATTTTCGTCAAGCTTAAAGAGATTAAACTTCAAGTCCATGTCTAGTGGCTCCTCTTCACAAGGATGGCGAGACGTCTTGAATGTCTTTCTTGCTACTACATTGTCATGAGTAGCAGGCCTCAATCCACCTCTCACAAACCTCAACAGACCTCTGATTCCTTCTCAGTCAACCATGAGGAACATGAAGAGGTTTCTCAAGAGCTATAGGCCTTATTTAGGCTACTATAACAGTAACTCTAAAAACTATCAAATTTCTCTAATAGCTCCTCGATGCCACCTATCTTAGTTCTTATCTACCTTCTAGCTCACAATAACCACAAAGAAACTGTACAGAAAGTGTTATGCCGCAGATTGCAGTGTTTCAACTTTTAAATTTGGTTCATGTGTTAAGTGTTTGAGTACCCCACCACTAAAGTTGCTGAGATTCCTGAGCAAGAATCTTATGGGATCGAGTTGTGATGTACAATTACTTGCTCCTTTTCTAGACCATTAATCCTATCCCTGTGAGCATCTTTCTCTGCTTCTCTTGCTATGTGACTTTAACCAAGTTAGAAATATGTATACATATGGCATGGTAATATATTTCAATTGTGGCAGTTAAATATTGAAATAACCACTCATATTATTTGGTTACAGGTCTTTGAAACTAACTTTAAAGGTATCTTCTACACCACTTTAGATGTCAAGGTTATAGAGGACAACTTAGATAAGCTCCTTACTATTACTTTCCCTTATATTGTCTGTTCTGTCCAGAGTTAAGTGTCGGTAAAGATTCAAATCCTAGGTAGCCCTTCTTTTCCATCTCATCAAACATGTATTTGCAAATGCTTCAAGACTCTAACACAGTTCTGCCATCATCTGATCTGATGGTGGACCAATTAACTAAGGCAGTTCAATCACAATCTGGAGAATCAAATGGCGGTCAAGGAGGCTGATATCAAGGCCCTGGAAGTCATACTGGCAGATAGAAAAAGGTTGAGTATTCACATTATGGAAAACTTGTGCATGTCAAGGATGTCTATTACTCTCATCATGGCTATCCATTTGTTTATTCTTTTAACCTAGCTCACGTGGATCAGCTATATGCTACTTGCTAATAGATCTCACTCACAAGTCATAGGTTAAGGGAATTAAGAATGTTTCTCTTTCATCCTCATTGCATCTATTGTCTGTATTTTATATCCCTAAATTTTCATTTAATGTCCACTAGTAACCTCAGTAAATCCTTAAATTTATCCTGTCACATTTGATGTCACATATTTCCATTCACATTTAACACAAGCAAGGTGATTAGCATATGACATAAGTCCCATGGATTGTACCAACTAAATGTGTTTTAATCATATTTGGTTCTTATGGCAGCTCCATCACCTCTTCAAATACATAGTCATATTGATCACCTAAGTCTTAAATAGTTTCTAATCTATCTATTCTATTTTTTTTAGTTCAAGTCAGGTAAACATTCTAGGTTTTCATTCTCTAATAGGATCTATAAGGGTGTTCTTGCACCCTTGTCTTTGCTTTATTCTAATATAGGAGGTTCATGTTGTGTCAATTTCACTCATTAGGTGTTAAATACTTTGTAACTTTGATTAATGACTATTCTCAATTAACATGGTGTTTGTTGATGAAAGAGCTTCCAAGTTTCTTTATATTTACTTCTTTTCATGTTGACGTTAAAGTCCAGTTTCGTCTATCCATTAGAACTTTCCAGTGATATTGCTAAAGAGTTCTCTCATACCTTTCAATTATCTTTTCAGCTATGGTATTCTTCGCCAATCTTTATGCGCTCTTACACTATACACCAAACCAAAATGGTGTAGTGTAAAGAAAAAGTTAATATATTATTAGTTAGACTGCTTGTACTTTACTCCTACATATACAAGTCATCTTTTCTTTATAGGGCGATGTACTTCTTGCTGCATGTTATCTTACAAATTGAATGTCCTTGTTTGCTCTTAACGGTCAAGTTTTTTTAACATTTCTCTTTCCATAAATGATCTACATTCCTTTCAACTATGCGTATTTGGATGTATCTATTTATCTATCTAGCATCTCTAAAAGTATTTCTCATCTCTAAAAGACCACCATTGCTACTCCCCTGAGTCATAGCTTCTCTTATCTCTAAGTGTCCTTTAGGCAGACTATTCTTCAACTCTGCACCTCTATCTGAGCTAGTGCAAAAGGCTCTTCTTAGCCCTACCCCAACGTCACTTTCCATGCCTTCTATGACGAAGGTCTCAATCCCAATAACCCTCCTTTACAGGTGTACAACTGAAGACCAAGATGAGAATGCATTAGCAGTTTCTAGAAACTCTCCATCCTCCAATCGTTTACCATTATCCTAAATCCTACTATTTCAGATCCTAGTTAGAAGTAGGTGATAATCATAGAAATGGATGTCCACCACTTTAATAGAATAGCTAATTTCTTTCCCTCTAGGAAAGTGTGAGTTGCAAATGTGTTTAAATCTGTTACATGTTCACTTAATGGTATTGTCGGCTAGTTAAAAGCTCACCTAGTAACTAAGCAATACATTCACATTTATGAGATAAACTACCTTAACATATTTTTTCCAATGACTAAGATCACTTTGATTTGCCTTTTTTCACCTTCACAACTATATTTTGTTAGCACCTTCACTGGCTTGACCTAAAGAATATCTTCCTTCATGTTGATCTTACTAAAGAGGTTTGCATGGAGAAACTTCCAAGGTTTATTGTTCGAGGAGAGACTGATCGAATATGCAAGCTAAGATTAATGGATAGACTAAAGTAGTCTTCAAGGCCATGATTTGAAAAGTTTAGCTCTGACTATTGAGTGTAACAAATCCCTTATAATTTCACTTCATCTCTTAGTCAAGAAGATATCTCTTATTGTTCATATATGGACAAAATTTTCATCATTGCGATTGTTCTATCAAGACTGCATGATTGGTGTACTTTTATTTTTGCTAGCATTTTAAAACTAAAGATTAGCTGACCTCAAGTACTTCTTTAGTAAGAACATTGTTTGCTCAAGAGATGATATCTACATCTCCCTATATAATTATCTATTTGAATATGCTTGAGAAGGATAGTATGCTGAGGACCAACCAGTTGACACTCCTATGAATCCTAATCTCAAATAAGTACCAAGACAAGAGAAGTGACTAGTTGATAACAAGAAGACTGAAAATTGGTAAGAAAACTACCCTACCTTATAGTTACAAACCTTATAGTTACAAGTTCAAACATCTTATTTGCAGTCAGTCCATTTCTAAAGATCCCATGTCATGATCATTGAAAAACGGCCTTAAGAATCCTATAGTACCTCAAGAATGCTTCAACAAAAATCTTCTCTTTTGATGATGCAAGTTGGATCCAACAGTTAATGATCAAGTTGGAACATGCTACCAAAAAGTCGATGCAGCTCTACCATGACACCCTATCTATTGTGCACATACCCTTTAATTTGTTGTTTTTTATAGAACAAAACAGAGAGATTGATTCACAATTTATTAGAATGAGTGCTATTTGGTGAAATCATGACTTAGTTTATTAGCTCCAATGATCTATCTGCTAGTAAACTTACCAACCAAATCTTTAAAAGACCCTAAAATTGACTATATTTGCAAGAAGCTAGGTTTCCACACCAGATTTGAACTAGCTTAAGGGGGAGCATATATATCCCAAAAATGTAGATAAACAATATTATAATCATGGCATTATTCCTAATATAAATGCAAAGCAAATAGAATAAACTTATAAAAATTTACTATGACTACCGAAGTCCAAGGGACATCCCCTGACTTCCTAGTTGTTGGTTAGCACCCCTCTAGATGGTAGAGACACCGCTAGGTCATGTAATCCAAGTGTAAGAACTCTACCAGTTCTTATCTACCAATGATCTATCTAATGCCTCTCAAAGGCATCCCGAAATAAAATTCAAGCAACGATCTGATCTCGAAAATCCTATTCTGACGAATCACCAATTAACGACCTAATCTAATAGTTCGTATGCAACTAATATAGTCTTCTATAGGTCAGTACAAGTCATGTACTCGTATATGCCTTCCTGGTTATCTAACTAAGTACAGGCAACTAACCATCATGGTTTCCATGAACTAAAGTAAATCTAATCTTAACTAAACAAGTCAACCCTCTTAGATCTGGGTTGATACGATTGGTAAATTAACCTAAGATTGGAGTCTCAAACTTTTCCTTAAGGATGCAATGAGCCTAACTCATGCTATCATACTTAACCTCAATTAGAAACCCTAGAAAAACTCACCTCTCGGGCAATAAGTTCAAGTCTTGACTCAACAAATCATTTTCGTGTTTGATCCAGACCACGGTCACAAACAGTGACTGATCTACCTCAAGTCATACCTATAATAGATAGTAAGATAAAAGTTAACTACAATATGCAATACCAGTAAACAACTTACCTCCTATTGCTCGGAGATATCTTGCCGCTACTTGTCCCAAAACTCGAAAAAATCACATCGAGAAAACAAATCACGATGACCAAAATACGAAAAGCAGGCCTTCGCAACCTTTGCTCTGATACAAATAAAATGTCACGGCCCGAGAGGATATTTATCCGACGAAAATCGGACAGCACCTCCCCTGTACGACGGACAATATACTGGATACAGAATATATATAGACACTCAAATACCCAACACGGGTATATACATCCATACACAGTGCAATAACAATAAGGAAAATACCCCACACGGGTATTCACAATCCACGCAGTGTATAGATGTAAGAAAAATAATATAAATACCCCACTCGGGT
>JBBUKS010000065.1:7534996-7553605 GCA_038050645.1 Hedychium gardnerianum
ATTTTTGGGTTCGTATTTTCTTTAATTAAGATTTAAATGTTTTATTTGAAAGTTTAATCTTTTGTCCTATTCTTTAGGTGTTTAGAACATGTCTATCCTATTTTATAGGATCTATGATTTAATGATAAGTTTTGATATAAAACCTATATATAGGCTGTTCTTTCTCGATATAATGTAAGAGAGTTTTTTATTATTATTATTTTTTTATATTCTTATTTCCTGTAATCTGTTCAAATTTGTTCATATCAAGAGGTTTCTTCACGGTTAGTCACTTGGATCTTCTTGGAGTGACGGGAGTTTTGTTGGTTCTGGTTTTATCTACAGGATTGATGGTGAAGCCTCTGCCATCGAGCCCTCTTTTATAAGACTTTAGCGGTCAACCGAACACCTTTTTCGATTGAATGATAAGGATTTATTCCTGCCAAAATTAATAGTGCATGATTTATGCATTTATTAGTCGATTGATACCTTTGATCAGTCGATCGAACCTCAGTAATGTTCGGGTTCACGTCTAGGTTCACGATTTGATCCAATCGAATTTCTATGAAATCAGTTTGATTGATCAACTGAACCTCAGTGTTTCCTTCGTTGGGCAAATCATATCGCATCTGATCCTGTTTCCTTTCTGAGTTTGGTCGACTGTTCCAAGGGATCGATTGATCAATCCTCTTCTTTCCATCAGAACACATATCGTATCCAGCTCGATCTTATCTCTTATGATCGGTCGACCGAACCATTCAATCAACTAAAAATCCTATTTCCTATAAAATCGAGTTAGCACAATATAATTAGTAATGCAAAATAATATGCTTCGATCGTTCAAATACGCTGGTCCGGTCGACCATGTGCGGTCGACCGAAAACCTTATTTTCGGTCACACTTTCTAGGAATTCACTCCTTCAAGACTTCTCATTACATAGGATTTACTCTCCTAGGGTTTTCCCTTTGTCAAGCATCCCAACATCCTTGACCTGCTTAGGTTTTTTCATTTGTCAATCATCCAATCAACCTTGACTTAACTGGACTTCTTATTTGCCTAGGTGAGCCTTGACCTATTAGGACTTCTCACTTGCCTAAGTCAGCCTTGACCTGTCATGACTTCTTCTCACATTGCCAAACATCTATTTAATCTTTAACCTACTTGGGTTTTACCATTGACTTCCAAGCATCTAATCAATTTTGACTTGCTTGGACTTTCTTACAAACTTAGTCAACCTTGACCAATTCCTCGGCCAACCCTGACCAGACCCAATTAAATATATTGTCAAACAAATATCAAAATCCTGAAGGTCGATTGCACAAACACAACCGCTTGAGTTCATTCATCAATAATTTTCAACCAATGTTTGGTAGCTCAAGAAATCTATATACAGTCTTTGACAAGCTCCTCATACGCTCAACGATTCTCTGACTCAAAGACTGATTTTTCTTTATTTTATAAGTCAAATGTTGACTCCGTGATATTTCTTCTTATTTAATTTATGTGGATGATATTCTTTTAACTTGTAGTGATTAAGAAAACATTGCTACTATACTCCGTCTTCTTAATCAGGAATTTTTGATTCGTGATCTTGACAATGCTCATTATTTTCTTGATATTGAACTTTTCACAAATTCTAAAGGTTGCATCACTGGGATTCTACAACGAGCTAAAATTAATTGTGCACATCCTATTTCCACACCAATTATTGTAGGTAACTTTTCTACATCGTCATCTTCTCCTTCCATGACCCATTCTCAATTGTATCGAAGTATTTTTGGAACCTTATAATATGTCATTAACACCCGACCTGACATCACTTTTGTTGTCAATCGAGCTTGTCAATTTATGCATGCTCCCTCTTAATAACATTAAGAAGGTGTTAAAAGGATTCTACGTTATCTCAAAGGCACTATTTTTCATGATTTCTTTTTTTATCGTCATTCCTCAAGAGAGTTAAATGTTTGCAATGATGCAGATTAGATGTTCTATTAGTGGATATGCAATATTCCTTGGTCGAAATCTTATTTCATGGCATTCAAAAAAGCAACTTATTATTTTTCACACAAGTACTGAAGCAGAATATAAAGTTATAGCTAATACAACATCTGAAATCATTTGACTTCAATCCATTCTTTATGAACTATATTTTTCTACCCATGTTACTCCTAAAATATGGTGTGATAATATTGGTGCAATATACCTTACCGCAAATCTAATTTTTCATACTCTTATCAAACATATGGAGATTGATTTTCATTTTATTCGTGCCTTTGACAACTTGCCAACTTTCAATTTCTTACATTACTATAAAAGATCAAATTATTGATATATTTATCAAGTTATTATCCAGACAACGCTTTACTATATTGGCATTCAAATTCAATGTTTGGACACTTCCATTGAATTTATCGGGCAATAACAATAAAGAGAATAATAATGGACAACAATCTTAATTTTTAATCAATCAAGATTTACCATATCTATCAACTGAATCAATATAAAAAATAATATTTTCAAATTTATCATATTCAGTACTACTATTATAATTATTGCATACCATATTTAATTTTTTCGTTTATTATTTGAACAACTGGAATAAATAAACCCTTTGCTACGGTAATAAGATTATCCAGAAACAATTATCCTCACTTGTCTCCTGTGTCTTACAGTATGATGGCAAGTAGAGCAGCGATAGCTCTTCTCCTGCTGCTGCTGCTTCTCTTCTCTTGCATGGCTGACTCAGACGCCGACGCCACTGCCTCAGGTATACACGATCGATCGATCGTCTCCCTCTCGAGTGCCTCGTCAATTTACTCTGATGATCAGTCGTTGTGTTTTGATGCATTGCAATTCGCGGCAGCGGCGTTGTCGTCTGTCTCGTCGGGCCAAATTAATGCGGGAAGGCGTAGAACGGTGGTAGCTGAAACGAAGCTGGTGCGAAGCGGCAGTGGTGGCGGCGGCGGTCGGAGTATTCCTGCTGGACGATCGTCTCCGGCACGAGGCCAAGGTGGGAGTTTGGGACAACCATCTGGGAGGGGCGGTAGTGTTGCTGCAGCACAACGTGATCATCGTGTTAATGCAGGCTGTGCCAACCATTTCCATCGACATTTTGCAATTACTTTTCTCTTGCTGCTGCTGCTGCTGCTATGGTGAACTACTCTATGTAACAAGTTTGAGATTATTCTGAGCAGGGAGACGAAGCATGAAGTGAGTGAGTGGTATTAGTGAGAATTAACAGGCAAGTCTAGTGTTTGTTTATACCCCGCTGAGTGACTTGTGTAATTTCCAACAATGTGCATTATCTTCGATTCTCTTGCTCTCCTCTTTTCAAGGTTTGTTGTTTATGCATGAACACTAAACTTGCTTAAGAAAATTTAATTCATTTATTGAAAAGGAAGATGCCACACTCGCATCCACATGTAATTTGCTTAGAAGTGAATTGATAAGTTGAAGAAAAATTCATGGCGAAAATGTCTGACACAATGAGACAGAATCCGATCCTGTCTCCATTGATTATCTACAATTCATACTCTGTGCCCAGAATTTCACTTGCCAATAGCAAAAACAAGTATCCAGATTCTGTGAGGGAATTAAAAAGACGTTTTTGTGTTTATGTATGAGCCATTCAATGGTAGAAGACGACAGTGGGTACCTTAACTCCGGCGTCTTTGAGGAAGGGTATGGACTGCGGCCGCTCTATGAGGTCCCGATAGAACTTGTACTCCGCCCGGTAATCGTGGAGGTCCAGCTCCCTCTTCTGGTTCGTGTGGTAATGGTGCCTCGCTCGGGGCGACTTACCGAAACCGAAGATGCTCACCTTGTCGCAGATGCCGACCGCGAGCACTACGGCCTGCATCCCCGACGAGTAGTGGAACCACCGCTCGTCGTGGTATGTTCCCCACGTCGACGGCGACTCCCCGGTCTCTTTCACGAACAACTTCAGAGAGTAGTACTTCACGATGCGGGCGCAGAGGGCGTCGAACCGTCCGTCCGTCACCAGAAGCGGCGACTTGTGCCTGGAATTGCATATCATGTATTCGATGAAATGCGCCGGCTGGCAGATGTAGAACACGACGGGGACGAAGTCGCCATAGGGGTGGCAGAAGCAGCCCTCGAGCAGAGCGCAAGCGTGGAGCACGTTGCTGTTGATAAAGGAGAGGGAGGTCTTGGCGCCGACGTGCTTCTGGTAGCCGATGATGCGGGCGTTGTTGAGGCGGATGACAAGGTGGTGGGCGTCGATTAGGTCACCGTGGTCCGCATTGAGGAGGATGCCGCTGTTGCCCACGACGGCACAGGTAGGATACCGCTGGCCCGAGTCGGGGTGGTGGTTGTTGAGATCGATGGGGCGCTTGATGTGGTCGACCAGATCCGACATCACCTCTGGCCGAAACTCGCGGCGGTTGCGGAACCAATCGCCGAGCAGCCGCCGGAACTCCGGTAAAACCTGGTCGTGCTGGGGGTGCTCCGGCCGGGACAGGAACGTGATGCGGGCCAAATACATAGATCGATTTCTCGGCTTCACTCCGCCCCGCCAGATAGAGATTTGCCGGTGCCGCCCGCCAGGCAAGTCAATCGACTCGAGGTTCGCCGAGAGAAGGTCCGCCACATTCCGTTGCAGCTCCGTTGCGCCAGGTTCTTGGGCGGCGAGGAGGAACAGGGTCTCATTCATCATCTCCTCGGCGTCAAGCGCTTCATTCTCCTCGTCGTAAAGGCGCTGGATGGGCTTTAGCATGAGGCCGCGGCGGGCGATCGAGCGATAGCTGAACACGGCGGCGACGACGGCGAGGAGGAGGAAGGCGAAGTGGAGGGAGCGGTTCATGGCCGCCCCTCTCAGCAAAAACGCCAGCATTGCCAGGAGCTCCGATCAGGCGGCGGTCCTCGGCCTCGTTTCGAAGTGGACGGAGACTTCGCCTCCCCGCTTTATCCCTCTCTCGACTCGCGAGCTCGGTACGGTTTCGGGGATCCCTCGGTGGGGCCCGCTTTCCGTTCGGCTGCTTCTCTTCAAACACGAAACAATTTATTATGAGATACGTACTGGCTCCATCTTGGGATTCGCCAATAATAAAACGCCACGTGTCGTATCTTTGGTGGTGTATGTTGGTGGCGATGCTTGGGATGGGACGCAAAGAGGCGTTGCAGGGAGGCAGGACCGCAGGAGAAGAAGAAGCTTGCAACCGTTTGTGAGGTAATAAATCAATTTATTATTTTTTATTTATAATAATTAATAATTAGTTACGGGACAGAAACTTTCCTTTTTCTGTGGGAGGGTGTAGATTTCCAATTTTTATTAAAAAAATAGAAGAAAAAAAATCCAATTACCTCGATAATTAATTCGATTTTATAAAAAAAATTATTAATCATCTAACATAAATTAAAAGTGCGATAAATAATTAAGAAGTCTAACATCTTCATTCAGAAGAAACTTTTTTACAAATACAATATACTTGAGAATCAAAATATAAATATTTAAATAATAATTTAGACGTCCAATTATTATATCGTAGCCACGAGGCATCAATTTTCATTGACGGAATAATCGAGTAGATTAAATCCTGGTCAGTAGCCAGGTTTCTGTCATCTTTCATATATTGATCATTGTTCGGACTAGTTAGACTAGCTCTCGTGATTTACCTTCTCCGTATTAATTTTGAGACAAACTGATAGAAATACTGGAGGTGAACGTTTCGTTTTTTGTCATGGGAAAATGATACACATGACATTATATTATTTTACAAAATTATATCATAAGGTATTACTAAAATTTTATTTTAGGAGCTATTAAATTCATGCATGAGTCCACTTTATTTTTTATTTTTAAATTTAAATGATAGGACTTCACCTTATTAATCTTGATGGTAAATACTTTATCTCTTAATTCGCACACCCGATTATTTATGCATATTCAAAAATCTACTTTTAAGATATTCATCCATTCGAAATTTGAATTTTGATCATCTTATTATTATTATTTTGAATATTTTATCACTATACAACATCCATAGAGACGCATGAATCAACTTTAAGATTCATATACAAATAGAAAAATATAATTTTTATATGATCATGCATGAACTATATTAATCTAATTTCCCTTTTTGTGTACGATCTCACATTTCATGTTCTTCCTTCTCTTCTCTTTGGGCTAACCCTTATCTAGGATTTTCTCTATCTCAAACTCCTTTCTCTCCGAGACAATCTCTTTTCTTTCTCCGGGATGGATTTAGGAATTAAAATTACGAGTTAATGTAATAAATTATATATATATAATAAGTGGGCTAGACTTTGAATGCAGAAGGAATAAATTTTAGTAGGTTAAATAAAATGTTGGATTTAATTATCCAGTAATTTAATTTAAATTATTAGATTTCGAGTTATTAGATGTGAATCTTTTATGTGCAGAACTCTTTAGCCTAATTCATTATCATCTAGGGGTTGATAACGGATTGGTTGTCTATATAAGGAGAGGTCTCCAAGGGTTTAGGATATTTTCTTGAGACATCTCTTGGTTCCCCATTAAATCAAGAAAATTCGACGCTGTCAACCTTAAGTCCCTTGGAAGATCTTTCCCTTTGTTTCCGATTCTTCTTCTTCCTCCTCAAGGGATCTTTTTGGAAGACGCTAAAGATAAAAACTATGACTCTATAATCAGATTTTTTGTCGCTTTTAGTTTATGTATTCATTATGTTATTATATGTTTAATTTATAAAATTAGATTCATACTTGTGTTCTTATTTTTTCTAATCAAATTCTTATTTCGATTATTTAAAATTTATACGACTTAGGATATTAAAAGAACTAACATAAAAAACTTACATAAGTAATTAATATAAAAAAATGATTGGATTAGAGCTCAAGATAGTCCTGTTTAAGATATCTCTCTACTCTTCTTCTTCTTAGGGCCATCATTATCAAAGAAGTTGATGATGATGAATAATATAGTGTCCATTGGGAACCTTCTGTGAGATTTATCTTTTTTGGGGGGTTTTAAGTCTAGGAAACCCTTAAAGGCTATCCAAAGCCCTTCTAGTGAAAACTAGATTTAAAATTATTTTTTTCCCCTTAAATGTTGTTCATTTGCAAATTTTAGAGTCATGGAATGAAAGGAAAAAAATTGAGATCTTCCAGAAGCTAAATCCACCCCTGTCCAATTCTATGACATAGATTCAACCATAAAAATTGAGTGTTGGTACTAAATTCACATTATGATAAATATGTAGAAGAAGTTGATTTTCCTAATAAAATTCTTTGGAAGACTCTTTCAAGATTAGTGAGCCTAAGTTCTAAATGTTTCTCTGATTTAATTAGGAAGCAAAATAAGATATTTTGAGATGAATTAAGGGGAAAATAAATTTTCAAAGTGGGTTGTCAGACTAAATTTTATAACTTGTTTCCTTTTTGAATTCATCAAATGCTACACATGTGTGGTGTGTGATGCATGAAGGGGCTTTGATCGCCCCCACGGATATAGCCGAATTGATATTCGGATGATAGATTATCACAAGAGAACAAAGATCGAATCCTTGGGGAATAAAAATCCTTTCACCTAAAGAGACATCACTTAGTTATCATGATTTACCTTTCTTTCAAATGCCTTGGGACGGGCGTGGAGGGACGCCTGGGATGGGTGCATCACTTTTACCACACGAAAGGGCTTTGATCGTTCATGTGCTACATTATTGCATCCTCGAACTTCATTCGGAACTTTGTGTCATTAAGGAGCTTTGATCATTATATATGCATAGACGAGCATTTTCTTAGGGCTTCATCCTTGTGTTGGAGAGTACTTCGTGTAAATCTCACATTGATAGGGAAATAGAGAAAAAGAGAAAGAAAAGAAAGGAGATGATCACTTTTGAGGGGATCACTTTCAATAATGATCAAGGATCAATCTCATCAAAGTAATTGGATTATTTAATTGAATCATTTTATTGTTTATCATCAAAAGATTATATAATAATTATATATATATATATAATGTCAAATTAATATAAAAATTATTAATAAATCTAATAATGCATTACTCGTGCTTTAGCCCCAGTAATTTTTTTTAAACATGTCATCTCATATAAATTCTTTATCAATCGATCTCATATGAACTCGCACAGACAAAATTTTCAGCTTGACTCTACCATTGTAATAATGTATTATAATATTTTGAAGGGGTAAATAATAATAAATTTAATAATCTAATCTAAATTATAATATTTTAAAAGAAAAAAATTATAATAAATTTATTAATCTATTCTAAAGAATAATATTTTAAAGAAATTATTTGAATATGTATCGTATTCATATTCTATCAAGATTTCAACCATTATATGTGCATTAATGTGCATGTACTTGGGACTTTGTCCATGTGTTGAGGGTACCTTCGTGTGTAACTCACATGTTAAAAGGGAGCAGGGGGTTAAACGTTATACATATGGGCATTTACTCAACAAGAGAATGCACTCTACGTAGATTTCACATGTAATTATAAAGATTTCAAGTACATATATGCATAAATGTGGCCCTCTAATAATCAGATCGAATAATCAAAGAATTTATGATTCAAATCTCAATTTATCCGATGGTCAGATCCATGAATAATCAAATGATTTAAGGTTCAAATCTCAACTACGATAAACCTATGAGATCAACATGAAAATGTTAGAGACTAAAATAAATGTTACAATATTGAGGATCTATTTGTAACAATTAGGAATCCATTTATAACTTTTGAGAAAGAAATCTAGAGAGAACATGAAGGCTAACAATAATTTCTCGTAAGATATGAGAGTACGTTGGATCGATTTAGAATCAGAATTAGATTAGTAGGATTGGATCAATCAAGATCGAATATCAATTTAGTTAATTTGAACACGAATATTAAAAATAATCTTCTAAAGATTTATTGATTCAGTAAAATACTAGAAAATAGACATCCGAAACTCATAATTTTAAAGAAAAGAACGAAAAAAAATATTTGTGATGATCAAAATTATCGAATATCAACTTAACTTTTAAATAGTCTCAAAACCCCTAATGATGCAAAAGACGAAAATAATTCTAATGCAATGAAAAAGTTATTAAAAACCTCTGAAAAGACTTTAAATGATATTTTTTCAATCTAAAATTAGGAGATTACGAGTTACACATGATAATAAATGTTAATCTTTAAACGAGCTTCGATTTAATATATTGTACGTCTCATGATTTAATCTGAGTTAAAAATTATGATCTCAAAATGTATAATCGTAGGATCATAGAATCGTACTAATATCATCGATCTTGTACGATCCCAATGATCCTGCTCTGATTCTACTACAAAACTCGATCTCAATCGATCCTTAATTAAATTAGTGTTTCTGGTTCATACGATCCAGATCGCGATTTTGTAAATCATGATAAGTTGATGTGAACCTTGCCACCATCAAGATATTACAAAAATTTGTAGCCATGATAAGTATGGCCGCTTAGGGTGGCATAGCTCTACCTACTAGTGGCAATAACATTCAAGGTCTTTTTGATACCAAACACCTTTTACTCTAAATCCCTATTTTAATTTTCTATTTATCATATTTGTATTACTTGATTTGTTTTATCATGAGATTTAATTAATGAATTAAATATCTTAATTGGAATTGATTATGCTTGAAATAAATTTCCAACAACATATGATAAAGCCTTCAACCTTAAGATCAAAAAACATCTATTTTTATATATGTATGAGAAACCTTCCAACAAAATTAGGTGGGATAGATGCACAATATAAGAACCTGTAGCATTATAAAAGATACAATACGCCAACAGCTTATGTATTTTTTACAAAAAATTCTTGGAATAGAATTTCATGAGATGACACTTCTGAATCAAGCCTTATATCTTGATATTTATAGAATTCCAATACAAACCTTAACCGTATGATTTCGTCAAAGACCACCCGAGAACTAAAGCTAGAATCTGATACCATTTCCGCGAGTAAAAATATTATCATTTGTTGGACTAGCAAACATCTCCCCTTCATCAATTATTGGGGATCTATCTTCTATTACCTTGCAAAAACATAAACAAAAAAATAGCAGTACAAAGCCAGATCGAGATAAATTCAGCACGGACAGACTGAAGCTCAATACAACAGGTCAACCATGGCCCTTACATGAACATGTTACTTGCATAGAAACCTATTCTCATATACACATCATTTCCTAATAAAAGATGAGAGTGAGTTGCCATCACCTATTCATCACAGTTTCTTCACTAACACCGCATCATAAATTTGAAGATAGGAAGCTGAAGGTCAATATGAAAAGTAGTGTGCCTATTTGTCATGAACTCTTCAAGACTGATAATGCCGCCTTTGTTGTGGCAGAGATGACAGCATCAGAAGCATTTGGTAAGTAGTAATATTTTCCTGTCAGATTATAAGGTTTATTAGATGAAACCATCAGAAAGAAATATAGATACCAAAAATTTACCTTGGGCAACTCTTGCAATCTCCTTGGCAAATCCCGTAGAAACAAATTTGTTTTCTGTGTCAATGACTAGAAGCGACATCCCTGCCTTGTATATTTTTCCAGCTACATCTAGAATTTCATCCTTCAAGAGTAGACAATGGCAAAAGGTTTTCAAGGTAGTCTAGATCTTTTGAAAATATTCTAGAAAAAAAAATCAAAGATGAATCTGATAAAACACAGCAAAGCAGTGCATTTATAATTTAATATTGAGTATAGTTTCACGAAGGTAATGAGATCGAATAGACAAAAGAAACTAGCATTAAGAGAACTTTAAAGCAACAGGAAATTCCAGTTTCAAACATCAAAACATGAATATGATATTTCTCTTTTTTGGTAAAGAAATATGATATTTCTGTTAATATTTATGTGGTTGTGACTTAACAAAAGTCCTTGAGATCAACAATACAAGGCTTTACTGCAGATCAACAATTTTTAAGGTTCCACAGAAACGCAGGTAGATCAACTTGAAGAAACGTAGTGTAAGAGCTATCCATTCGACTTTGACTTTGTAGTGTTCCAATGTCTATTTTTCGTTGGAGGAATAAGATCAAAAAGAAAGGGAAAAAAAAAGACAAGGAAAGAGAAGGGGCAAAAAAATGGGATGGGTCAAAAGTTGTTTACTTGGATCAAAAGTTCCATTTACCCAAATAAACATCTACTTATCCCTTTCTTTGCCAGCTTATTTAGGATCCATCCCTCCAAAGTAAATACAACCTACTCTTACCTTGAGTTCCTGTGTGGAAGGCCTAGTTGTAGCATCTGCCGTGGAAGCAGCTTCTGGATCAATGGATCTTTTCAAAGATATGTTAGCCCTTCCATCAGTAATTGCAACAATCATAATACGTCCAACATCACCACTTTTTTCAGCATTTAATCCCACCCTAACTGCCTAAAAATGATAGGCAATTTCGATTAGCCTTGAAAATAAAAGAAACAAAATGGATGATTAAATTAAGTAGAAAGATACCGTGCTTAGACCATGCGCTAAGGGAGAACCGCCGCCACATGGAAGTCTCTCAAGCCGTTTCCTAGCCATTGCTATTGACCTTGATGGAGGCAACAAAACTTCTGCACAATCTCCACGGAAAGGAATGATTGAAACCTAGCCGATAGAAAAAAAGAAACATGATTGTGAGAGTAATGTGATGATCTGTATAATCTCCCCAAGGAAAATACATGGTATTTTGACTCTGCAACCACAGCACATATGACTCTGAACTGTGTTCAACAGGTCAGACCCAGGTAACAACCATAGCATTGAGGCATGCCACAATTGGTTTAAGGAAACAGGGAAGCAATAATTAGTAGCAAGTTGAGTGAACTCGGAGATTCATAAAAACTCAAAGATTCTTGGTTCATGAATGATTTTCGTCATTTATTTCAGAAGTACTTAGCTAGACAAACTGTGTTTTGCTGTAGTTCTTTGGTGATGACAAATTGGTCTGCCAGGCCTAATTTTGAGCTGGTTAATGGAAAGGATTGGTTATTGGCTGAATTAATTGGGCGTCGATCCAATCGATTTGCACAATTAGTTTTTCCTTTATCAACTAGTCCCTCACAAATTATTGTTTATACATGCTTAAGTTAGCACTCACGTATTCACATACATAGACTACACTTGTTTACAAGCTTGTGTACTCGTCCAATCACAGACCAACTGATATTACTCACAATTTTCTACATCGCTTGATTAGCTCGCTTTTGGACATTAATTATTCATCCAAATGAGAAATTAGTTATACAAATCTATTTGCGAAATCGTCCATGTCTTTAACCGATCATTGATTACAAAAAGCAATTTCCAACAGAATTTAAACTAAGAGAACCAATTTATAATTCAGATTGTTCTAATGAGACTATCTATGTTGATTATGATGATGCACTTCTACCCAGCTAGCTTAACTAGAAAAAAAAACTCTCCTTTCTTTTCCTTTCTAGCCAGTATTGTCTTCTACTTTTTGTGTCCTTTTTAAGTTGACTTTCCTAGGATATATGGTAGATCTATCTAAAGTATTGCAGTAACACCTAAAATTAGAAATTCTAGAGAAAAATATGTTGTGCACTCAAGTGTAAAAATTAACTATGGAGCCATGGCATAAGTTGATGTGGGATTAATGTCATTTGACTCTTTTTGAAAGTTTGGAGTCATCTATTCTAGATACAATGTGCGGTGATAACTAAGAAACTTTCTGCATTGACACTAATACTAAATGATGTAAATATATAAACTAGTCCATTTCCTAAGAGTTCAAACTTTTGAGATAAGTGCTTAGCTAATCAAATAAGTATACCCACCCACATGAAAGAGGAATCATACTGAAAGATAAAAATGTACAAATTAGTCTCTTTCCTAACAATAGTCTTTTACACAATATGGATTGTTAGGTTGCCATACAAAACTTTTTGTGTGATTATGGATTAGATGTGTTGATTGATATGATCTGTCATATATGTCAAGCATTTGTCAGCATAAATAATTTTTATTATGGAAGGAACACATACAATATGTTACGGAATCGATCAACTGCATAAGCTTTACAAAACCGTGTATGTGAACCATGTATAATGTGAAAATTTCAGTAAGCATTAGCTAGGATCAAGATGTACTTTGACTGTGATTTGTTAATTCCTTAAAGCACACAAACACCTTTGAATACTTAACAAATTCAGAAAGAATTTGGAGAGAAAAAAACTTATTTACATAAACTAACTTAAGAAAATGCTCTGAGTTTGTCAGGCCATTGTAACTCCAGTATAGGGAAAAATCAAATACACAATTGTAATAAGATTAGTCCATGAAGCACAGAGCATACTTAAGTGGATCAAATTATATAACTTAATATTGCAACAATTAGATGGATCAGTGGTTTCTATTTCATTGAAACAATAGTTGCACTTGCTTTTCATATGATTGTCCTAGAAACAGAATTTAGAAGATGATCAATGAACTATTTAGAGGAATGGGTGAACTGTGTAGGTGAAGACCACGTGACTTCTATACAAATAAGCTAACTGCCACCTGCTATAACATATCACTCATTTGCATAAATTTTCCAATTGAGTGTCAAACCAGTGGTTTGAATCCTAGTAATGGAAACTTAATCTATCTGCATTTAGTTTTGGCGGTTGAATGCCTACTAATAGTCAATTGCATAGCACTTAAGTTCATTCTTCTGAGAATATTTATTGTTATCAAGAAGGAAACTGCAATACCTGATCCCTACTTGTATAACTTTCTGCTAGTAATTGCAGTGCTGCACCTTTTGCATTTTGCATACGGTTTAATGCCATGCTTCCACTAGCATCAACCACAAAGATTACCTGCAAATACACATCCAGAAGTGTGTTCTAAGTGTTCCAGATATAAATTTGTACGAGGTTCTGAATATGATTTTATGTAGAAAATAATCTGGATGGAATGGTAAAATTTGTACACTCAATCATGGATACTTAATTTTGTCTTAACATTACCTAAAATATCTTACTGGTATAAACTATGGTCTCTGCAGTTAGTTCATAATGGGTGTTTGTGTGGAACAGTATGATGTAACAGTAACTATACCAGAGCACCCGCTTTTCGTGCCATTCTTTTTGCTCTCATGTCTGTTTTTTCTACATAAACTTTTCTGGACTTGCAGGTGTCTTTCTCCCGACGAAGCTTTTGATATGGTGCAGCAGCTCTCAGTGTTGCATCAACAGCCAATCGCTTAACAGGACCCTGCAAGCAGTAAATTTTATACTTTGGAACCTCAATTATGATATGGACGCATTTGATTTAGCAAAAATTAAGTAGGTGTAGATTACGCTCGAATTTGAAAACTAGAATTTAATTGTGCGTCGAGGGTAACCAAGTTTGAGTTTTAGGCCACTGGTTTT
Organism: Hedychium gardnerianum; assembly: GCA_038050645.1. Lineage (NCBI taxonomy): Eukaryota > Viridiplantae > Streptophyta > Magnoliopsida > Zingiberales > Zingiberaceae > Hedychium > Hedychium gardnerianum. The sequence goes on from JBBUKS010000065.1 coordinate 7,549,352, forward strand.
GTTGAAGCTACAGGGAACAAAATCAAAGTAGCAAATCCTTTTGAAATGGAAAAAAAATAATTTTTTGAATTAATACAATACATCAACTAGAAGATTATGCCAAAAATAAATAAATTATAAAAGAACATAGAAATGAGCAGGTAACCTTTGGAAGCATAGGCTTAATATATCTGCCCCTATCTTCTGAAAAGATAACATTCTTTGCACGCCCAGCTTTACCTCGACGTCTTTGTGCTTGTTGAGCAAAGAACAGAAGCTTATCATCGACAATCCCACCTTCAGCATCAAAGATAAACTCATCAGGTATTTGTTGTTCCTGTTGTTCATTCTCCTGCTCGTCGTCTTCCTGTTCAGACAATATTTATCATTCTCTAATAGGATTTCCTTTTGTTTTCATGCCAAACAACAGATATAGATAATAATTAGAGAAATTGAAGAGATTGAAGAGAAGGTTCTAAGCAATCAATAAGCAATTGATACATATTTCAAAGAGTTCTATTAGTAACCTCTGTATCTTCTTCCTGATTTTCATCCTCTGAAGAATCTTGATTTTGTGGAGGAGGTGGTGGAGGAGGAGGAGGAGGCTGATTCTGCTGCTCTTGTAGGTTATCAGTGATAATGGACCTAGGTATGATAACTAACTCTACCTGCAATATAACACTATTCATGTTTAAGTTCTCTCTCTATATTAAACATGAAAATCATTGAAGTGGAATCACGTTAATAAAAATGATGCCAATAAATAAATGCTTTCCATAACAGACAAGATGAGGAAATGAACAAAATTCACATTTTAGATTACCTACTTTCATGTCCGGCATCTTCCCTAATTTATTGTGATAACTTTTCTATTAGTTTTTAGATTTTATTTGGATTTAATTTAATTTTTAGGGCTTAAATTAAGTACAAGGGGTGTATTTGCGAAGTATATGGGCATAATTGTAAAAAAACAGAAACCTCTTTGAGAGAGACTGAGTAGAACTTGGTTGAGCCCAATTTTAATTTGCCCCATTAGACTATCAAAAATTTAAAATAAATAGAAAATTAGGGATTACAGAGGGTTTATTGTGTGAGAGGGAGAAAGAGATGGAAGAGAGAGAATGGTGGAGAAGAGTTAGATGTTTTCCTCTGTCATGATCTTGCATCTAAGACGTTCTTCGAAGTGGTAGAACATCAACAGTGGGTATAGTGATTAAGGTAGGAGTAAGACCTTACCTTCAAAACCATAACAATTCTTGTTGAGATCTCTTTGCTTTGAACTGAGTTGTTTTGCTTGATGCAATGCCTTGTTTATCCTCCTTTCTAATCATTAGAGTTTGGATGACAAAGGAAAGGGTTTAGAGAAGCCATATTCAAATCCAGCCATTGAGGAACAAGAGAGAATCACATAAATAGACAATATCTATTGACCAAGACCATGATGGACCACACAAGTGGCCGAGTGATCAATAGGTTGGTGGACATCTTTCCCTCCCTAGTGCCATGTAATCCATTTTTCCTACATGCTTTTCTCTCATCAGAATTCAGAGAAGATCAACGGTCATTAATTTCTTTTTCAAAGGGTGTGTGCCTCTTTGTTTGATCATCAAACTGCACTTTAATACCACTATTGAGATTTTCACAGAAGGTGGTAGCATACTAGCATAGTGTAATTTACCATTTGAAAATTTTGAGCTAGCTTTGCCGTGATTTTAGACCAAACTAAATAAAATATAAAGGGAACAACTAATCTAATTTATTTTACCTTGTGGAGATGTGTTGAGCAACACCTCTTCTACTTTGTTCATGTAGCATGTACTTCTTGACATAGGGATTAGATTAGTCATTGGACTAGCACTAAATGTTATAGTGAGGAGAAAAAGAAAGAAATGAACAGGAAAAAAAAGAAGATTGTAGGAGCCTTTGTGAGTTGATCCATAGGGATTGTAGAATTATTAATGCTTGCAAGTATCCCATTTTGGAGAAATTTGTGTCAGGCTAAGGGACATTTCTGATAAACGTGAGAAAGAGAGGTAAAAAAGGGTCTTTTCTTCCTAATTGACATATCTTTCGCTTGCTAGTGATTGCATTCATTCATCTTTGCTTTTGGATGTTGAGTACATTCCTTTGCGCATACATGATGTTTTATAGATGAGTTGTCGAAATATGTGTTTATATTAATTAGATTTGGCCTATGAATATCTAAGTACCTTCCTTTTGCTTGCAAGTGTTATATTCTGAATATTATTTGAGTTAAATAAATGTAATTTAGATTTAAATTTAAATTTAGAGGAACTAAATTAGGACCTTACAGCTGAACTAAATCTTTTAAAAGCAATCTAGTGGTTTTGACTCAGTTTTGGGGGTTAATTAGGGGTTGGATTATCTGAATAAGACTGTGGTCAGATGGGGATTGATTTACTTTTCCTTTTATCTTAAAGTGGACTTGAATCAGACTTAAATCATAGGTTTTAGGATTGAATCAATTTGGACCAAATAAAAATGAACTGGATTGGTTCAATTCTGTTAAGATTTGGGTATTTTAGCAACTCCTATGTTCCTTCTCCTCCCAATTTTGTGTGAACCCAAATGCCTTCTTCTTCTCTCCCAGTCAGCATGAGATCATTCAAAACCCTCTTCCCTCTCCTTGTTCTAGGGCAAAGTCATTTGTTTGTTGTGTTCTTTGTTTGTATGAAGGCCAATAGTGTCTGTCGAACTCGCTAGCCAAGCCTTCTACGCGACAAGTTAAAGTTGATAATTAGTGGTAACTAAAATCTAACGAATGATGATAACATAAAGTAGGTTTATTATTGGTAATTTAAACTTGGCTAAGTGGAGTTGGCTTTCGCTTGCTATTGTTATTTGGATTCTTTATAAGAGATACTTGATGCACATCCACCGTAAACCCTGCTTTGCACATCTGTGCTCATTTTCTATTAGTTTTGACCTTCAACTACAAGTGATTTATTGTTGGCTGCACTTCTGGTTCTTATAGATCCACGCACTGAGTGAAGTCTTCCATTGTCATTCAGTGGGCCGAACTCGAGTAGCACATGGCATCTCAGCTGGAGTGCAGGGACTTACCCATGGTAGCATGTTTGTGATCCTTCCAAGTGATTATGGTAGGTTTACTGATGTCTGCAATGTGGCTCTGTAAGATGATGTTAAACCAAGATAAATCGAGAAATATTGAATGTTAAATGGGGAGATGTATAGCCTATAATACCATCTTGAAAAATGAAGAGAAAAATTATACAGAGTCATCCTCCCTAGGTAGTTCCTTCTACCAATATATATTGCCTTATTGACATATTACATATATCCATCTCAGTTGTGTATTTCTATAACAACCAACCTATTTAAAACTAAATCTCTAACAGTATGAAAAGTTAGTCATTACACTACTGTGTATAGGCTTTCATGCAAAGAAAAAAGTCAATCAAGATTTAATGATTAATTAAAATGGAAAACTACAATGAGAAACTTCTGCCTTTCTATAAGAATGTTAGATATGAAAAACTACAATGAGAAATTTTTGTAAATATTTAGTAATGAGTTCTCGATATTTGGCAGGAGCTTACAGCTTTTTTAAGATCATCCACATAGACTTTTTCACGCCCCTCCAGAGCAGCTAGACATTTTGCTACTCGAGCAGCAAATAATTCAGCTCTATGTCCCTAACAAAAGGATCATTGTTTAAGAAAATGTCAGAGTAGGTATGTAAATAGCAAACAGGTACATTATCTGCATATGTAAACCAATCAACAAATAGTCCATCCTCTCTTTTACATCAGTCAATATTAATAACTATGAATTTTCAATGTTCCATAAAGAGCAGCACTCTGAGAAATGATTTATTTAAGAGGGAAAATAAGAGAAATGACCATATGTGTGCACAGTAGGCAAATTATCCTAAAAAGACTTGAATTTATAATTTGACCAGTCCGAGTAAGGACCAACATCTGAGTGTGCTACACTATCACATTCACAATTGTACTATCCAATTATTTTTCTTTTGGTGATATTAAGACCGTAGGGTCATGTACAGCATGCATAGTATTTTGAGTACCAGATTGGTTTGATCGGAAACCATAGAACGGCCAACCTTTTTTGTTTTAAAAAAATGCCAGATGATTTTTTAGTGTTGATATCAAGGTTTAAAATCTCGACCCGTGTCGAGGTTTCGGTTTTGGATCGAAACGATACGGTTTCGGTATCGTATCGTGCCGATATGGTTTCGGTATTTTTTAAATATAAAATATATTAATTAAGAAT
>JBBUKS010000065.1:7573813-7585781 GCA_038050645.1 Hedychium gardnerianum
AAGAGGTAAATCACGGGGGCTAGTTTACTAGCCCGGATAGTGACCAGTGCATGGGGGAGGGCAGGAACCTGGCTACTAACCAGGATTTGACCCTCATACCTCATAGTGGCAACGCCCCATGCACTAGCCATTAGTCCATCCCGTAAACCCTAAACCCCCTTTATATGCATTAAAATGATCTAATACTTAATGCATATAAAGGGGGTTTGAATTATTGGATGTGAATTAAAAGTGTAGATCCGTTAACCCGATTCATTAATATTAATGGACTGTTAATGATGAATGAGATTTTAGGTGGATGATCCTTATAGGATGAGCTTGGTATATAAGGGAATAAGCTGCCTAATTAGGGCATCATCTTGAATCTTTGATTCAAAGAGAGCTTCTTTATCTTCCTCCTCTCTTCCCCATTGAGAAGAACTTCAGATTGCCACCTATTCCTGTAGAAGATTATTCCACGCTTGCAAGAACTAAGGCGACAAATAAGATTGCAAGAACTAAGGTGACAACTAAGATATGTTGGATCGAGTGCACATGAGAGGGGGGAGGGGGTGAATCATGTGTTTTAAAATTTTCTTTTCATTTTAAAACTTGTTCAAAAATGAGTGCATAGAGGAAGTAAGAAAAAGCATAAAATAAAACACAAAGACAATGACACAATTGATTTTACTTAGTTCGAAGCCCCGCAAACTCCTACTCCAAGACCCACGGTCATTCGAACCGTATTCGATGGGCAATCCACTAATACCCTATTCCGGGAAACCTCCGGAAGAACAATCAATCACAAGATAAGGGAAGTGTAACAACCATACACTTCCCTATGAAATAACTGAAATGAAATAAATTCATTACCAACACGATTAGATGAACAATGATGATCTTGGGTGTTGGTGAAGATCTTGCTACAGAAGTTCACTTCGACGTTAGTTGGATGCAGCAAGATCGTAGCACAACAGTTGTAGAGCATAGGACAACAATATGACGGAGAAACAACATTTTAAAGTGATGTATTATTGTTGTTCGATGACTTTCTTTTATAACTTATTGGGGCCTCCTCCATTGATCCAGGGCGCCCCCATTGAGACTGATTAGATTTGAAATCTTTGGCTTTTATCCCTTCCGAGGTGTCTCCAAGATGTCTAGGGCGTCTCCTTCAGTACCACGTGTCAGCAGCTCACATAAATTGATTCTCACTGCTTATCTGTGCGTTGAGGCGCCTCTATCCTGTAGGATCAAAAAAGCGCTAGAGGGGGGGGGGTGGTGAATAACGCTCATGGATTTTTCATATTTTTTGTAAACTCGAGTTAAAGCAGTGGAATTAAAGAAACACAAATAGAATAAGTTAACATGTTTGTTTTACTTGGTTCACAGCCCGCGACTGCTAGTCCAAGGCCCGCACTCGTTGAGTGCTTTCATTGGGTAATCTACTAAGAGTTCGAAGAATTACAAATATCAACTATAAAAGATATGACACAATTGAAATTATACCGACAACAAATTAGGGTAGTAGCTTGAGTGTTGGTTGTCAGAGCAATATTTCGGTGTCGTAACGAAGGCTTTGGAGCAGCACACAAGTATGAAGATTGTCAAAAACAATATTAATCATCATCGTCGAGCCCCCTTTTTATAACATCTTTTCACCTGATCTGATCCCCTGAACTTGGGATCAATTTATGAGATTTGACCTTTATCGATCAACTGATACTCCTGATCGGTCGACTGTTCCTCTAAATCTTCCCAGCTTCTCGTCCAGATTCTTTAGCTTCGGATCAGATTTTGTTCGACCAACTGAACCCCATGGTTCAGTCGACTGAACCTCTAACTCTTCCTTGGCTTATCCGATCAACTCACGAACTTATCCATGTGGTTCAGTCAACTTAAAGTCATTATCAGTCGACAGATCCCCTTGATCTGTTCATTGATTGAAGCTGCCTTCTAATTCTGAAATTTTTGGGTTCAATCGACTAAACAACACGTTCGATCGACTGAACATACTTAATTTCCAAAAACGTTGATCTTGCATCATAGAGTTAGTACAAATAATAATATGAAATGTATTTTGATAGTGCTATCACTGTTCGATCCTGACTTTTGGATTTTCAGTGAAACCCTAGGTCAGACCAACACTTACTATTCCCTTTCCTGGGAACGCGTCCTTACCCGCTCTTCTCGGGAGAGTATACCTGTTGCCAAACATTTGTTTCTCTTGACCTGTTTGGACTTTTGCTCAGCATACGATCTTGAACTCTGGGACTTCCTGCTAGACATCCGGTCCTCGACCCGTTTAGACTTTTGCTTGGTGTCCTCAACTCCCAGGATTTCTCGCCTAGTGTCCTCGACCCCTAAGACTTTTGCCCGACATCCTCGATCTGCCAAGTCTTCTGCCCAGTCATCTTGACCAGGACTTCATTGCCTAGTCCACACGACCAGGTCTTCTTTGTCCAATCCACTCGATCAGGACTTCGTTGCCCAGACCAACCAACCAAGACTTCTGTCAAGTCTAACCAATCAGGACTTCTTTGCCTAGCCTTAACTAGGACTTTCCTGTACACTTAGTCAAGCTTGTTAGATCACAATAACTCTTAACTTTGAATCTTTGCTAATATCAAAACTCAGGTTTGATTAGCTAGTGCTTCCAGTACCAACAATCTTCCCCTTTTTGATTTATGGTAACCTAGTTCAAAATTAAGTAAAATATAGCATTTTTGAAATAAATTTATCACACAATTTTTTTTTCAATTTTAAAAATCGGAATTGATTTTTAAAAGATGCTCCCCCTCAATTTTACACTCTTTTCCTAAAGGCTTTTGAAAGTATAAGTTTAAAATTTTAAAATAAAACTTACATTTTTAAAAATACTTTTAACTTTTAACCTATTTCTCCTCCTTTGACATATATCAAAAAATACTGTTCGAAAAAATATTCATTTTGACCTTAGATATTTTTCAAAATAAATGCAAAGTTTTGAAAAAGTATATTTTGAAAAATTTGTAAAAATTTTACACAAGTAAAGATTTTTAGAATATCTAAAAGTACTATGATCATTTTCAAGCATTTTTCAAACATAGATACATTTTTAAAAGCAACTTTAAAAATATTAACTAGTTTGCTAGATTAAAAAAAAAGATTTTTCAAGTATTTTCCAAAACTTTTGAAAATTTTCTTAAGGCAATTGTGATAATTATTCAACTCAAGTAGCAAGAGTAAGCAATGATTTCTTACAAAAACTTAAGAAAATGAGCAAGACAATAAATAAACAATTAGGAAAAAATAACCAAATTAAAGTTGATTTCCTTATAGTCCAAGCATGCATTATTTTAATAAAAAAATAAATCATCTAAGAAATTATTCTTATTCAAATGTCTAACTTTTGTTACTAGCTAACTACCAAAAATAGTAGTTTTCATTAAGTTAGTCAAGTTAAGTGCATGATTCCAACTATTAATGTACTAAGAAGGAACACTTAACTTGATTAATATAAGTTGGTATTTTTAGCCCAGATTTATAATGATGCACTAATATAAGCATCTGAAACTCAGGCTTAGCCCTAAGCATCACACACCATTCTAAGTATTTAAATATACAAGCAAGGTTTCTTAATGTGCTTGTGAGATACTGGCTGTCTAAATCTATAGGTTCATGCTTTTTAAGGGAAGACCTAGGCTAAGTCCATAATTTTAAAAAATCTCTAAGAAAAATGGGAGTTTTTTATTTATAATAATAAAAAATATTAGTAAAGAAACCTAGAATTTTTTTTAAGAAAAACATGAATTTTGAAAATAGTTTATAAGTCCTATTCTGCTAAACATTTATGAATCAACTATCAGAATCAATGCATAAGTAAACAGTCAAGGATAATCAAAAAGTCAAAGTCAACTACTATCAAAAGTCAAGGTCAAGTCCTATGGTTATTTGTGAGATGAGACTTTATTAAGTCCAAATAATTTGAGTTGAAATTAAAAATAAATTTAATTAAGTGAGTTGAATTTACAATAAATTAAGTTAATTAGTTTGAATTTAAATTAAGTTAAATAAATTAAGTTGAAATTTAATTAAGTTAAATAAATTAACTAGATCAAGTAATTAGATTAATTATATGAACTTGATTAATTAAGTTCTAATTAGATTGAAATACCTTTAAATTGATTAAGTTTAATTAAGTATTAATTATGTGAATTAATTAACTAAGTTGGTTCTAAATTTTATGAATCAAATTAACACAATTTATTACGTTAAATTAAGTTAGTTTATTTAAGTTAAATAAATTAGGTTGACTTGATTTGAACAATTACGTAAATTAAGTTTAGATTAATTGAATTAAGTTAAATTAATTTGTTAGGTTTAATTAAGTTAATTTAGGTTAGTTAGATTTTTTTAAATTTAATTAATTGAGTTAGTTTTAATTAAGTTATACTAATAAATGAGTTTTACATAGAATATTTTAATTTTGGATTAATTAATTAGATTAGATAAATTAAGTTAATTAATTTGAATTTAAATTAAGTTAAATAAATAAAGTTGAATTTTGATTAAGTTTAATAAATTAAGTTAATTAAATTGAATTTTAATTAAGTTTAATAAATTAAGTTAATTAAGTTGATTTTTTTTATTAAGTTTAATAAATTAAGTTAAATTTTAATTAAGTTTAATTAATTAAATTAATTAAGTTAAATTTTAATTAAGTTAAATTTAGTTGAATTTTAATTAAGTTAGATTTAGTTAGATTAATCAAACTAGATTTTATTATGCTTAACATCTCACCCCTTTCTAGCTTTTCAACCTAGGGAACCTTATAGTTGTGGTGAGATGATTATTATTATTTTTTTTGAATTTTAAAAAGAGTTGTTTGATTTTGTGTTAGATTCAAATTTAGCTTTGAGTACTACAAGTTGGTGTGTTCAGCAAAAGCTTCCAGGCTGTGGTGAATCACAAAGATATCATTAAAGTAACCACGTGCCTAAGAAAAAAGTTTACCAAAACAATCAACCTACAAAACTCTAAGTTTTGGTCTAACTAGCTCATGTCTGACTGGGGTAGCTTTAGCTAGATCTACTAAGTTGATTATACCAGGTATAACACATATGATTCAACCTAGACATGCTGTCAATAGAGTTTTCTTAGATTACTATCATTCCAACCTTTTTCGATGCTAGGTTGTCAAAATCAATCAATCTTTTTAGCTGTTCTAACTTAAAAAGAAAAATAAACTCAGCATGCATATAAAAAAGCGGTAAATCATTCAAACAAGCAAAAACTCATCTAATAATAAACACAAATTTTCTATTGACTCCCCCTAGGTCATAACCTCGATAAGACTTATCTAGGTAGTGAATTTGAGCCTTGGGGATCCAATATTTATTTGGTCTAACTTAATTAGTCAAGTTTAATTTAGAGACCCATGCTTGGACTTGGTTTCTATGATTTTTATTTACAATTGATAGATAAGATTTAAATTGCGTTTTAGCCTTGTAACCTAGTCTAGATTGATTGTATACGACTCTTTATTTTTCAAGTATTATATCAAGATACTTGGAACTCGCAGTGAACCGTTCCAATGTATTTCCAAGTTCTTTGACTTAAATTTTCAAAGTAGAATTTTCTTCCTCAAGTTGTTGAACTTGAGTTGAAGTTCCACTATAAACTGGTTTAGTCAAAGGACTTGGGTTAGTCTCCTCCTTAAAGGCTTTTACCTCCTTTTGGAGTAACTTGACCCGAATGTTGGACTTAGCTAACTTACGAGTTAAATATGAAATCAAGTTATATAATTTATCTACTAAAGCAAGACTTACAATGGTGTTTGGCCCTTCGAAAATGGATACGGATCCGTAACTTCTCTCAGACTCAGCTTCAGATTCGAATTTGAATTCGGACTCAGACTTGGTGTCGATCGTTTGTTCCCATGCTAGTAGGGCAAGGAAGCTTGTCGAAGCATCTTCTTCTTCGTCCGATTCCTCCGATGATGATTTGTCCCATGTTGTTTGTAGCGCCTTCTTTCTCTTTTGCTTCTTGGCATCTTTCAGATTTGGACACTCCGACTTGAAGTGTCCTTTCTGGTTGCATCCGTAGCATGTTACCTCAAACTTTCTTTTCGGAGTTTGGCTCAATCCTGATTGAGTGCCCTTCGATTGGATCACCTTATTGAATTCATGTTTGGAGAAGTCTTTCTTCTTCTTGTATAATTTCTGAACTAGGTTAACTAGTTCAGTGGTGATTTCATCATCGTCTTTGGAATCCGATTCATCTTCAAACTCGGGCTCAATTCGGGACTTGTGCTTTGGTTCCTTCGTCCTAATCTTTCCTACAAACAAAGTGATACCTTTCTCGGTCGAAGTAGTATTAGATTGTTCATGTAATTCAAATTCTGAAAAAAGTTCATCTAATTTAATCTTTGAAAGATCCCTTGAAACTTTGTAAGCATTTACCATAGATGCCCACAAGGTGTTTCTTGGAAATGCTTTCAAAGCGTACTTGATTATTTCGTGATTTTCGATTTGTTGCGTAGAGTCCATTGAGGAGGTCTTGGATCTGAGCATGAAGCTGACTTGCTGATTCTCTTTCTTACATTTTTATATTGTATAATTTATGTAGAATCAAATCACGTTTACATACCTTAGTATCAGATGTTCCCTTGTGTAGTTCGACCAGCTTCTCCCAAAGATCCTTGGCGTTTTTAAAGGGTCCAACCCGGTTGAGCTCCTCTTTGGTTAGGCCACATTGGAGGGTCTGAGTTGCTTTAGAACAAAAGAGGCGATCGGGCTGTGTTGTAGCCTTCTTGATGGGCCATTTAGAACAAAAAATCTTGCACATAAAAAACAAAAGTGGAATGTACCAAGACTTGGTCTTGGATTAGTAGTACGGGAGAAAGCAAAAAATTGACATTTATCGGTCGACTGATACTCCTTATCGGTCGACTGATCCTCTAAATCTTCTCAGCTTCTCATCCAAATTCTTTGTCTTTGGATCAGAATTTGTTCGGTTGACTAAACCCATTGGTTTCGTCGACTAAACCTCTGACTCTTCCTTGGCTTATCCGATCAGCTCATGAACTTATCCATGTGGTTCAGTTGATTGAAATTCATTATCAGTTGACTGATCCCCTTGATTTGTTCATTGACTGAAGCTACCTTTTAATTTTGAAATTTTTGGGGTTTAGTTAATTAAACAACATGTTCGATCGACTGAACATACTTAATTTCCAAAAATGTTGATCCTGCATCATAGAGTTAGCATAAATAATAATATGAAATGTATTTTGATAGTGCTACCACTGTCCGGTCTTGACTTTTGGATTTTCAGTGAAACCCTAGGTCAAACAGACGCTTACTGTTCCCTTTCCTGGGAACGCATCATGACCCACTCCTCTCAGGAGAGTATACATGTTGCCAAACATCCGGTCTTCCAAACCTGTTTGGACTTTTTCTCAGCATCCGATCTTGAACTCCGGGACTTCCCGCTAGACGTTCGGTCCTTGACCCGTCTAGACTTCTATCTGGTGTCCTTGACCCTCCCGGCTTCCCGCCTAGTATCTTCTACCCCTAGGACTTCTGCCCGATGTCCTCAATCTGCCAAGTCTTCTGCCCAGTCACCTTGAGTAGGACTTCGTTGCCTAGTCCACACGACCAGGTCTTCTTTACCCAATCCACTTGATCAGGACTTCATTGCCCAGTCCAACCAACCAGGACTTCTACCCAGTCCAACCGATCAGGACTTCTGCCCAGTCCAACCGACTATGACTTCTTTGCCTAGCCTCAACTAAGACTTTCTTGCACACTTAGTCAAACTTCTTAGATCACAATAACCCTTAACTTTGAACCTTTGCCAATATCAAAACTCAAGTTTGATTAGCTAGTGCTTACAGCACCAACAGTTTGTGTAGGTGGAGAAATAATGTTGGCTGATGTCATGACTTACGAATTGGTGTGAGCTGATGTCATGACTTACGTCTGTTGTTATGACTCCATCATATAGTCAAGATTTTGTTCACCCACCGAGTCTAAAGATGGGGCTCTGGAGTTGGTAGCTTGATTTGGAGTGTTGGCTCTGTTTAGAGCATGCCTATAGGATATTGTTGATCGTGCTGAGCTGGCCAATTTCTTTGTTGTAAATGTTTCTACTTTCTTCTGATAATGCTTCGTATGTTTAGTAGAAAAATTAAATGAAAAAAATCAAGTGCGTATGTCTCTTGGTCAGTAGATCTTTTCGGTATAGGTTTCTCCAACTAATATGTAATTGTCTGGATCTTCATGTTGATCCCATAACTAATTGCTTCCTTGGATAGAAGCACACTGATTCTTAAATTGATCTGTTGTGCTTAAAGTGTTCCCCACTCTATATCAGGATCTGAGGGATATTCTTCAATTTCTAATTAAAGGTTATTTATCTCATGGATGTCTATCTTAATTGAGTGTTTAGCGGGTTTTATCTTTAGATTTATCCACTCTGGTGGGGTGCTTTCAAACGTGCATATCATGAATGTTTCTTCTTTTTCAAGGGTGTGAGCTATAATGCTACCCAATTTCTTTAGGAACTCTTTAATAGAATCCAAGTCGTGTACCCAAAGTTTGTGTAGAAGTCCATAATCTATTAAAGTAAATGGTGTAATAAGCCTTCCTTTGAAATTTCTTGGGACATATTTTTCAAAGTCAATATTGGTTTTTCTGAAGGAGTAAATCAATTGGCATTGACAATTGTATTTGTTCGAATCTTCACAGGCTTTGGAAAGCTTTTGACATTTCAGTTTATAACTGAATTTAGCTCGTAAATAATTGTCATACCTTCAAGAGGGCTTGTATGGAATATCTTGAGTATTTCACATAAGTCTAGGAAATTTTGGAAAGTTGATCTTTCTGCCATACTTTGAACATATGTGGATATGTCTTCTGGGATAGTATTAGAGAAACCCAAAATCATTGATTCTGAAGCTCTCTGTTCTAAAATTTCAATAGCTTTTGCTTTAAGTTTAACCAAAGTTGAGTAATTGGGCCTATGAGTAAGGCCCGAAAGCTGTGTTTGTGTTTGTTTCAGTAGTGGTTGTTTGAGCATATGTTTTGTCGGACTGAGTTTTTTCGCCTTCCTTTAATAAAGTGCTTATAAAGAAGTTAGGGCTTATTATTGCCCTAGCAGAAGTAAATGCTTCATCTAGGGAGTAGAAGCCTTTATAGGATGGATTTTCACACCCTTGTATGGCTATTTTAACTTCTTCCTAGCCATAATAAACTCCTGCTTGTTCTTCGAAAAAAACTATGTAGCAAGAGAATTTCTTGTCTTTTGGTTTTTGTACTATCGTCAAGAAGTAATTGGATAAAACATTGATTATAGCTATCTTGTAATTGGAACTACTCAGTATTGTCGGGATATTCCATATGCTATCAAGCAGACAGTTCTGTATACTATCAAGTTTTTCTCTTGAGGAAAAATGGAACTGATCCTCATATCTTATAAATTGTTGCAATTCATGGTTGCCAAACCTCATGGTTTTCATGACAAAAGTTCGGACCTTCTTCTGTCTATCCATTCCTGAAATATCCAGTAGTAAAGTTTTAATATAAAAGTCTAGATAAAGTATCTGCTTGGGAATTATTTATTTCCTTAATATGTTCCCAATGGATTTTTAATCCTTTGTTTATAATTGTATCTATAAATTTAAGTCATCTTTTTGTGCTTAAACCTTTTTTTAGGCCCTTTGTTTGTTTTCTATATTTACTATTGCTTCACAATCTTTTTGTATGGTAATTTCTTGTTTGCTACAAATAAATAGTCTGAATGCATCGAGACAGTAAATTACTACTAAGATTTCATAGTCCAGGGAGGTTAAGTGGCCTTTTTCTTTGTATTTTCCTAAAGCATATCTACATAGGGCCTCAAATGTTTTGAGGCCATATTTTAAAGTTTTTTCTTAATAAGATTCCTCCTAATCTAGATTCACAACCATTAGTTTCTATTACCATATAGTCTGTGTCTAGTGGAAGTGTTAAAGATGGTATGATTTTTACCATTTCTTTGATTTATTTTACTAGGTCAATATCTTGTTGATTAAAGTATTTTTGCCTTGTAGTTGCAGTTTTATTATAGAGGGGTCCATTGATTTTTCTAATGTTCTTTAAGTAATGTCTAGCGTAATTAAGAAGTCTAAGAAAAACTCTTAAGGTTTTTGTCTCTTCCATTTTATCTGAAAAAGCTAGTAATTTGGTTGTGATGTGTGGTTGAAGAGTAATTTTTCCTTATTCAATTTTTGCTCCGAGAAATTTTATATGTTTTGTATCCACTTTCATTTTCTTTCTAGATATTATTAGTACATGTTTTTCAAAGAGATTGAAAATAATATGTAGATGAGCAAAATGTTCATCTTTTGTTTTTGAAAATACTAATACATCGTCAATGTAGACGCAAGTGAACATAGTAACATTTCTAAAAATGTTATCCATTTTTCTTTGAAAGATTTGGAGTGCTACCTTAAGTCCAAATAACATGACCAACCATTCAAAATGTCCCTCTAGACATGAGACGGTTGTCCATGCGATAGATTCAGGATGCATTTTGACTTGCTAGAATCCTGATTTCATATCAAACTTAGAGTACCATTTTGAATTTTGTATTTTGTTGAGTAGTTGGTCTTTATCAAGTATTTTATGTTCGTCTTCTTAACAATTATCATTTAGTCTTTTGTAATTAAAGATCATTCTTGATTGTCCACGTTTTTGCTCAACTCTTTTATTTACTATAAAAGTCGGGCTTCTATGTCTAGAGGTGGATCTTTGGATTGCTCCAAGATTTAACAGTTGTTTAATATGCATGACACATTCTTTTGTTTCCCAATTGGTATATCTTAAGTCTTACACCTTAATAGTAAGGTCTGGGTTTATTATTGCTAATTTACAGTATATCTTATCTCTTTCCTAGTACGAAGTAGAATTTTTTCCTATGATTTCTAATTTTTCTAGTCTAGAGATCAGGAAATCTAAGTCTGGTTGTGTATTTATTAACTAAAGTAGATATGTAGGAGAAAGTAAATCTTTAGGGATTTCTAAATCTTCTGTATTGATATTATCTATGAATGATTTTAGATACAGGCTTGTACAACCAAGTATTGTTAGTTTTTCTTATATTCTCAGAGGGCTAGTGAACAAGAGGGATCCTAGGTATTTATCAAACATGAACCCTTATAGGAATTTTTGTTTGGACAGGTGCAAATTTCTTTACTTAGTCTGATAGCTGGAGCAACTAAAATAGAGGGTATATTGGAAGGTTCATGAGTAGAAAGATCAATAGTGGAAGGTGCATTTGAAGGGGCATCACCACGCTTACGCACGATGGAAGGATAGTCGGAGACAATGGGGAGACAACGGGAATGAAAAGGAAAATAGCATAATCTTTAGTAAGTAAAAGGGCTCGATCAAGAGTAATGAGAAAGTTAAGTCCCAAGATTAAGTGTATATTAGGATGTAAGAGGGGCTTAATTCATAACTTAGATAAGGATAGGGGCATACTAAAAGTATCACAATTATTGTAAAACCTTAAGTGTATATTAGTAATGAACTTAGTACATAATAATTTTTTATCATCAAATTGGGTACTAACCAATAGTTGAGTAGCTGTTTTAATAAGTGCGGGAGGTAAAATACCTAAAATGGTAGCTTCATCTATAGTGTAATTGGTAGCTCCACTATCAAGGAAAGCATGAAGTGTGAATTCATGGCCATGTATATTGACTAAACATCGTGGTCGTATATTAGTGATTCTACCCGTATTATAAATATGGCGCAGGGGAGAAATCTCCGGGTGCGATGTTTGAAAAAAGGTTGCAAAGAAAGCGTAGGAAGAAGGAAATTATCCAACAAAGAGGAGCCACCTCTAGGTTTAAATGAAAAATAAATTTTTATTCAAATCAAAATCAAACTCAACATGTTTTTACAAGAGCACTAACCCTTGTTTAAATAGCCTAAGAAATAAGAAAAAGTCGTAACAGAAA
>JBBUKS010000065.1:7588119-7598950 GCA_038050645.1 Hedychium gardnerianum
TCCAAGCAACATCCAAAGAATTTAACCACATTTCTATGGCTAGTTTGAGAAAGAATGAAAACCTCATTAATGAATTGTCCAAGCTCGCTTTCATTTGTTATCTTTGGCCTTTTAATGGCAACTACGCGTTGATCTGATAAAATTCCTTTGTACACATTTCCATGACCTCCACCGCCGACAATTCGAGTTTTATCAAAACAATTAGTAGCCTTTTCCATTTCATCTAGCTCATAGATCTTCATCCTTTCGATAACAATATCATCTGATGAAGAAGATGGTGCGTTTATCAGTAACTGTAGATTTTTGCTATAATTTTTCTTCTTTTTCTTCACCAAATTTCTTTCCTTCAACCTCCTCCTTAGTGTAATGATAGCCAGAAGAATAAGCAAACTGCCTCCAGCACTGGCACTAACAATCATAAGGATGTATTCTGCAAAATCATGCAAAGAAGAATTCGAACATAAAATATAATCCACCATTCCATTAGTTAATGAATTAAATAATGATACTTTGTCCTCAATTTGTTGTGTAAGAATTATCAGCAAAATGCAGGAGAAAATATAGTTCTATAGAAAACCAAACTTCGATTGCAGTAATATATGGTTTGTAATGATTATGGAGGAAAAATGAAAAATTAAGTAAAGAAAGATATTTTCACTCTTCTTCTTCTTGTTGTTTTTGATTTTTTTAATGATCAGAAAAATTAGTTGATGGTAGAGAACTCACTTAAACTTCGTCGTGGCTGATTCAGGCACACTTCGTCGTCACTGCACAACCAGTAGACGACGACTCGAACATGTCCGTCGTTCTTCTTGTAAAAGTCCTGCCCAGTCGATCCATTCAAGGAGAACCATGACCGATCCACAAGGAACGAGTAGCTACACGAATTGGACGATGAGGCACCGGAGGCGT
The DNA here is from genome assembly GCA_038050645.1 of Hedychium gardnerianum. Classification (NCBI taxonomy): domain Eukaryota; kingdom Viridiplantae; phylum Streptophyta; class Magnoliopsida; order Zingiberales; family Zingiberaceae; genus Hedychium; species Hedychium gardnerianum. The sequence goes on from JBBUKS010000065.1 coordinate 7,589,032, forward strand.
TAGACAACAAGAAATTGAATTGCTTCACTCCTTGGGGAATGGTCGTCTGGCAGCAGCCGTCCGAGCCGGAGCAGGTGCTGAGCGTGACGTTACGGGTGCAGAGGGAGACACAGCCGCCGGCAGTATTGGAATCGGAGACAATTTCGTTGTTCGACGACGTACTGAAGAAGGCGTCGACGCCGCATCCGATGGCGGTGAAGATGTTCCTGTTGTTGGAGAAGAGGAATGGCGAGCCGGTGAGGTCCACCTTCGACGAGGTGTAGATTCCGGCGGACCTGTTGTTGTAGGGGCAGTCGATTGTGATTGGCTGCAGTATTGTGGCTTCGGAGTTGCGGAGGTCGATGCCGACGATTTGGTAATTGTCGCCGTAGTAGAGTTTGGAGTCGGTCATGTTGCAGACGACGTTGAAGCCGGTGCGGAAGCAGCCGGACTCGATGCCGAAGGGGAAGGGGATGTCGACGTCGCCGCAACGCCTGGTGCAGGCCGACTCTGCTTCAGTTGCATAATTAACTGCTAAAAGAAGAACCAACAACATGCAAATTACACACTTGTTTTTCTTCTTCATCATCATCATCATCAATCTCTCTCTCTGATCTCTCTTGATGAGTTGAGCTTCGCTTCTTGCTGGTGCCTTTAAATAAGGAATTCTTTGTCGGCCATTTTGCTAAAATAAAACTTGGTCAAGTCAACACGGAACTTCTCGACCGTGTGATTATTTTCTCCAGGATCGAGTTTGTGGTCATGAACAAAATGGACTTGTTCAGATTTTTCTGTTTTTGGTGTTTTGAACTGGTATTCAATTACTGTTTCTGAGGCTTGAGCGAGCTCAGTTGTTTGAAATTATATATATCTTATAATTTACGCGTTCCGACTGCAGAACGAAGATGAACTGCCATGGCTTAATGGGAAGGAAATGCAGAAGAAACCACGTACAGTTGCGAATTTGACGTTGTAAACTTCCAGACGAATACCAAGGCAACCACAAATCTCAATAAAGACTGGCGGCTTCTAACTAATATAAGTAAAAAACAAAGAAAAAGTCATGTATAATTTTAAATTAGTAACAAAATATACAACACCATTAAAGTTTTTTAATAGCTAATATTAATTTAATTGACTCTATATTTAATTATTAATTATCTTAAATGAATAATTTTATATAATGTAATAATACTCTCACAACTCTAAAAATATAATTAACATTAGCATTATCTATTTATCTTCACACAGAAGAACATGAATTTGACGATGTGGCATTATCATCTGTGCGCTTTGAGGTCTGAATCTCAAACCAGGAAAAATAAAAGCTTAGAGCAACATTGGCCATGGCGTAGAACAATCGATCAACATTGGCCATGAAGAAAGCAAACTGTTGTTTTTCTCACAATCGATCAGTTTAATTCAAAGAAACATCATAAAACAATGTAATCTATTTCCATAAATAAAGAAAAGGAAAATGATCGATCTACAAGGCAAAAGAATAACCTGGATTTTGCGTACATACTCCTTCTGAAAAAGATAAACTAGTCATGAATTGATTCAACAAATGTAGCGGATGATTTCAAGAACTACCCAAAGAAAAAGATCCTAAAGCTCTTTTGTGTGCTCGATTTTATCACAAAAGCTTGTGATTTACTGATTATCTTCTCAAAATTATTTGAATGACAGAGTAATATATAACAACTCTGCAAGGTGAAATGTCAAATGCACATTTAAGAAAAGCACAAACTTGGAACATTTGTTGACAGATTACAATTCACAGATAACAAATTAAAAGTTTACAAATTGGCAATCAAATATCTTAAGAACTCATGACAAAGGATGGAATTCCAATTTATTATTGAAAGTTCCTATGATGAGACATAGAAACCAGGTGAATCCTCATCCCTCAAAGCTTTTGATGAATAGAAAGCTGCGTACGCCAAAATATTTGATCAGATAAATGTTAAATAAGTAAAGTTAAATGCAAAGATTGACTAAATCCAAAAAATTCACCAAAGAACAAGGCCAAGCAATCAATGATCCCTCAGCATCTCCAATAGTCTTGAGGCAACCATAAGGTCTGATTAAGTGCTCAGTGTTATCCATTGGAGTTCCAAGGTGTATTCCTGCCCAATTAGGACCTATCTCATATCCCCCTACCCTAGCATTTGAATCAAGGGTATGAACAACTCCAACTCCCACAATTTTATCTGCATCATTCAAACTCTTCAGAGATACTTCAGCTCCAACCTGCACTTTCAGGAAAAAAGAAGATCAGGATCGTGAAGCAATATATTTTTCAGACATTAAAAGTGAAATATACCTCGAGACATGATTTTTTGTCTTCAATTTGAACTTGGAGAGGGTCACTGTTTTCCTCTGCCTTCATGGCATAAACAAGTAGTTATGGGAAAGAGATTTAAATTCTAGTTTTGGCATTTAGACAGTCATAAAATTTCTAGTAAATGAAATCACTCACTCTCTCTTTTTCCCCTTGTAGTAAATAAAGCCTAAATGCTGCACAGTTTGATGCATCTAAATGACTATATATGGATTTGGAGTACCTTTGTGAGATTTTGTTGATCTGGTATTACGCCACTGGTCCTGGGGAAGATGTCCAATGTCCTTGATCCATGAATGCCGTCGTCATAGCAGATATCAGAAATGCGCTCTACCTTGCTTCTCTTCTCTCTATTAATCGCATCGAGGAAGGAGGGGTTGTACTCAGAAAAGTGCAGCTTCTGGAGGGACGTCAAGAATTCAATACCTCTTGGGATCGTCGTCAGTTGCAAGAGGCCTTCCATGATTAACAATCGCAAACTCGTCAGGGACCCTTGATGTATTGTTATCTCTCTGAGGTTTGGCAAATGAAGCAAATGAAGTTCTTCGAGATTAAGGAACCAGTTTTTGCGAAAGATTAGCGTCACGCCGTCATATGCCTTCTGCAGATAGAGCACCTTCAAATTCTGAAGTTGATAAAGTGCAGGAAGCGGATCTCTTTGCAGTCGACTCCAACTCAAACGCAACACCCGTAGATTGTCACTGAGAGAGATGAAAGTTTGGGACAGCTGCACGTAGTTATCCTTGAGTAATGATTGGGGAGCATCGATCAATTCTAATTCCACCAGCTTGCCTTGTAGATAGAGCACACCAACATTCTTCATAGAGAGACCGAATTCTCGCAAATTGAGGACCTCATTCTCGTCGTAGGCAGCAATGGTCAACTTATACAGGAAAGGCATCTGCGATATCGAGTAGCGCAGTTGTGAGCAGTGGACTGATCTCACCTTGGATATGAAAAGCACTCTGATGTTGGTCAGATTCTGAAGCTGCCACACGGACTCATCATCAGCTTCGAGGTCAAGGTGTTGCAGTCTTGTGAGATTCTGTAGGCCCTTGGGAACCTTCACATGGCTAATGGAATGAAATTTTCTATGGCTCGGGCCGTCCAGTCTGTTAGCAAGCAAGTGCAGCAGATTCTTCAATAGGGTTATTCCTTTCGGCAGCTTCACGATTAGAGTTTTACGGGCATCAATCGTTTGCAGATTCTGAAGCTTCCTTATGGTCTCCGGAAGCTGTGTGACCCTGGTCCTCCTCAAGCCCAAATAGTGCAGATTGAATAGTTCTGTCAGTCCATCAGGAACTCTGTCGATGTTTGCATTGTCTAGATCTATTACCCTCATATATTTTGCTTTTGTTGATATGGTGTGCAGTGAGTCATTGAAAGCAGAAGAATTGTGCTTGTATATAAGTAAAGACCTGGTGCGAGAGAAATCCATCTTCAACAACACGCTGTTTTTGGTGATGTCATGCACTGACAATCTACGAGCTTCATCTCTCAACTTTGGTGCTTCTGATTCATTCCACACCATGCTAAATTTTTCTTTTCTGGCCGCTGAAATACTTATTCGACGGAAAAGATTACTCATCCCACATCTCCTCACACTTCCATCGTTATTCTTCTCCACAACCCGCAGCAAGGAGCGGTAGATGAGTTGGTTAAGGATTTCTTCTGCAACTTTCTCTTTTGTTTGTTTATCCTCGTCTTGGACGAAGTTTTCGGCTACCCAAAGTCGAATCAACTTCTTCCTCTTTATGCCGGCATCCAAATGGAACATACTACAATACAGGAAGCAGTATTTCAAATTGCTCGGCAGATATTCGTAGCAAAGACTCAAGACTTGGCTCGGTTTGTCCACGGCATTGCTATAATTGAGTTGCCTCATGAGTTTACAGTGAATACGTTCTAATTCCACAGTTTCTTTGTTTGTAAGTACCCATAGCCTGGCAACGGCCACAATAGCCAGAGGCAGGCCTTGACAGTAATCTAAGATTTCCCTCAAATTCTCAGAATCAGCAAGATCATGTTTATCTGCCTGTCTCTTGAAAAGCTCAAATGATTCGTCCTTGTTCAGTTCGTCCAGCTTAATAGACATAACGTCATTTACTTGAGCAGCCACCTCAACTTCAAGTAAGCATGTCGTAATAACTATCCTGCTTCCTCGAGTATTATCTATAAGAAGTCTCTGAACATCCAAAATTAGTTGAAGATTCAGAACGTCATCAAGAATAAGCAAGTAACTTGTCTCTTGCAGAAGGTTATTAACCTCGAATAGTAAATTAATCAGATCCAATGCATCATGATTCTCTTCTTTTGCAGACAATTCTTTAAGAATTCTTGTCAGTAATTCTTTCATTCCACAAGACTTTGAAAGAGTAATCCAAATTTTGCAATCAAAACGAGAACTTCTATAAATATCATCAACCATGGTGGTCTTGCCAACACCTCCACTTCCCAGAACTGTTATCAAGTAGCGTTTAGATTCTCCATCTGCTAACCACCCCCTCAGAATCTCTTTCTTTTGTCTGTGAATGGTCTTGTCATCCTCGGAATGCTGAAACAAGTATGATGGATCGAAACTAACTCTTCTGGTGTTTAGTCTGTCAGAACAACCACCATTTTCTGATAAGAATTTCTTAATATCATATCGTTCTTTCATTGCGTCGAGATGAACTAGGTCGCCTTCTATTCCTTCCAAATTAGACGATATCCTCTGCAAGATCATAGTCTTTCTGTTATGAAAACCCCAGACTCGGTGGTAAGCTAAGAGATCAGAAATTCGGGATCGCTTTGGCACCGCAGTGAGATACAAAAACTCATCGATGGCATCTTCCAAATTGTTCGCGATCTCCCTTGTTCGTTGTAGCCAAGGTTCCATGACGGTATTATGTTTTTGCACATCTACATTACTCAAAAATGTCTGTATATGCTGAAACTCACTGCTAATACGTCTCATTCGACTCGCAATATCACCAAATGGCATTAGTTGTCCATCTTCAAGAAGTGATCTTATGACAGTTATAGCTTCCCCTGCTAATGCTAGAATAGCCCTTCCAACCAAAAAACTTGGGTCCATACTTGAGCTGTTTTTTATAAATTTGGAGAAAACTGGGTGTGCCTAATATTTCAAACAGGGCAGGTTAGTTACTGACGAAGCTAATCAACAGATTTGAGATAATAAGCAAAACAATTAACTAAATACAATAACCAAATAGCAGGAGGTATATTGCTGGTATAAATGGGTTGAGATCTACAATGTAATTAAACATTGGTAGTCTTTTCTCTTTTTTTTGCATGAGAGGATGTTCTTGAATTTTTATGGAACAAAATGATGAAAATACAAAGGAAAGACCAAGATATGATCGAGCAAACAAAGTAGGTGGCTCAAGCTAATGCCATCTAGACTTGATTTCGGAACCGGTTCGGCGGTTCGGATGTTATATCATTGAAAATTTGAAAGAACTTTTTTTTTTAAATTCTTATAAATATTAGAATATTTTTATAAAAGTGTAACTTGAGAACCTATATTCATTATTTTTCTTTTTCTCTCGTGCTTACCATCTCCTCGCCCGGTAAATTCGATTCTACCCTTACAGGTAGTGCTCTAATTCCACTCAATGGTTGTCGCGTGTGTACCAAGTACCAATTTATATGATTTTTTTTTAAAAGTTGTTATTTGGTACACACGTGGCGATCAATGAGTGGGGTTAGGGCAACACCCGTAAGGGTAAGATCGAATTTATCCTCCTCGTCCTAAAACCCTATTCTTTTCTACCGTTGCCGTCACTGTAGCCTCGCACTGTTGTCTCTGTTGTAGCCTTGCGTCATCGTGGCGGTGGCTTTGCAACGCCGCCGCCATCATGGCTCTATGACGCCGCTGTCGTGGATCTACAATGTCGCTATCGCTCGCGAAAGCTGCAACTTTGCATCTTCTTTACCTCGTATCGCAGCGGGTTCGCACTGCCGCAGCCTTGCACCGCCGTAACCTTATACTGTCACGACCTCGTGTTTGCTGCCGCCACCTCATGGTGTCGTCGCCACCTGCGATGACACTATCACCGTTGCTAGCGACATTGCTGCTTGGGTTGTGGTCGCCTTATGCTGCATTCCATTGGAGTTTGGAGCAAGAGAACTTAACAGGAGACTCCTTAGCCGTCGTGCTGTCATTCAGGTCATTTCATCGTCGCTCAGTTCCTATCTGATTTCCTTTGTCTCTTTGATTTCTTATTCAAAATCTTTTGCCCAAAGGTTGCAAGGACATTGAAGACAACATTGGATCCATGATGCTTTATCAATACAATAAGTTGTGCAACCACCTGTTGTTGGTAAAATCCAATAGAAGGAAAATAGAGTTCCCACAAGCGAATCAGTGTAATTTGAGTCTTCGAACATGTGGAGTTAAATCCATTGGAGTTTTCTTGCTTGTTTTGCTACACTTACCTTGTGCATGATTTAAATTTATGAAAGTAGATGTTATGGAAAATAGAGTTAAATCTAATTTTATCTCTACTCTTACTACTTGATTATTCCTTATGATATTGCTTGCCCTTTCATTCTTAGTTGATTCCTATCTTGTTTGTTTCTTATTTGAGATCTATAATAGATTAGATTACCTAATTAATTATGCTAAGTAATAAAGTAAGAAACTAATTATATCGATAGTTTAGCTCCGCGCTCTAGGAGTTACTCTAGCACTGATATTAATTAACAAAATAATAGATGCAACAATTATATATAGAGTTTTGGACACTGCGTTCATATTAAATTGTCAAGATAATAAAGGTAGCACTTATATTATAGAATTTTGACTCCGTGCACAAAGAGTTGCGTGACTACTTGCAGTATAGAACAGTTAGCTCCGTGCACAAAGAGGACTATTGAGTCTTTTTGCGCATTCATAAGCTTCAACCAAATTGAGATAATTTTCCTCACTGGGTGGATTGCGGGTCATTCATCCTATTTTTAAGTGAGGCACCTCACGGGATGGATTGCAAGTCGTTCATCCTATTTTTATGTGAGGTATTTTTTGAGTGGATTGCAGGTCGTTCACCCTATATATATGTGTGTTTGTATATGTGCATTCACATGATACATTTCGTATTGGGTGGATTACAGATTGTTCACCCTATGTACATATAAAACATCTCTTTCGAGTGAATTGCAGGTCATTGATCTATGTACGTATAGGTGCATACATACGATGCATTTCTGTTAGATTATGGATCGTTCACTCTCATATACGATGCATCCTCCTCGAGTGGGTTGCAGGTCACTCACCTTTATATTTACATTTATACTTGATGAGTTCGTATTAGGTGGATTGTAGATCATTCACCTTTACTTATATGACACATCCATGATGGGTATATTATATTTGGTTGACCCACTAAATAAATTATATTGAGTTGTCAAATAAAGACTATAATGTGTGTAATATTGGAAAATGAGAAATTAAGAAGAACTGATAAAGAAGAGAATAAACGATGATTGTCAAGGAAACATAAATTGTAAATTTAGGTTGTTGCCCTCTTTGATTACATTTTCATGCACATCTCCCTTATCTTCACTTTGTGTTCACTCTCCTTTTCCTTTTGACCTCCAGGTTAATTGCTGAAATATGTATATAACACTAGTGGAGTTATTTCAGAGGTATGCATGTAGTCAGTTTAGTTAGTTTTTGTCTATATTTTGCTCTAACATTGTTACAATTCACGCGAGGGCCTAGCTCGTACGGGGCGTGACAACATGGTATCCAAGCTTAGGTTTAGGGGTGTGTCAGAGCATGTAGAGTTAGAGTCACTCTATGCATTTGCATATCAAGTTGACCTTGTACCCCTTTGGTGAGACACATTGAGTTGATTCTATAATTACTGATTGGGGTCTTTATAATGGTTAAGCAAGTAGAGTTGATCTATCTCATTGTTATAATTGGGTTGCATGTTTGAATCAGTTATATCAAATGTATTTGGTTTCCTCTTTTGAGGCTTGAAATTTGATTTATGATTGGTCTTGAAATTCTGTCATGCATTCCTTCGATTTAGTAGAATGCATTCTACCATTGTTACAATCCTAGGTTGCGTTGCATGTTTTCTAGATTGAACATTTTATGAGAACAAGTGCGATGTTGGTTAGCACTCTGATGGAATGTTGTAGCCCTAGCTCTAGATCGGGTTCTTCCGCGAGAACCAACATAATCCTGGTCAACACTTGATTGAATGATCGTTGTTGTGAGAAGCAATATTAACGTCCTTGAAGTCTGTAAAACACTATGAATGTGGTTGGAATAAATAATCAACTAAGAAAAATCAATCGAGGAAGATAATGTAGGATATTGTTCGAGGAATGTTTCTTCGAAAAGAGCAACATTCATCAATCGAATGTATCATAATTTCCTTATGCCACAATGTTGTAGAATGTGAGAGTCTTATACCAAGAAGATGATAAATATTATGTTAATAAGTTTGGAATTATCACCGAAATTGTAGGGGAGTTAACCTCGCGGCAAATCACAAGTCCACTAAGATAGATTGAAACTCTCTATAAGTCATAGAAAAGTTATAAACTTTTCTACGAGGGTATTTGACTAAATACAAATACCTAAAGTTAGGATCAACTCTTTCAGTTTAGGAAGCACTTGCTAAAGTCCTTTGTATGTTCATGCTACTGAAAACTTATGTTACATTTGAGTTTTCTGTGTACCAAAATTGACCTTGTATCGCTAGTAAAGTTGGTCCTCGCCTCAAGTTCCCTCTATAGTGGCAGACTAGGTAGGAGTTTTCTCTAGTCCTTGACAGCGACCTGAATGTCTTGATTCAATCTTCTTAAGGTGCAACTGTGCTGTAGCACTTTAGCTGATTCAGTTTAGTGGTCACTATGTGATCCAGCAGCAACAAAAAAAGTCAAAATCTTCGAAATCAAGTTTAGGCATGCTACATTTTCCTGTGATTTTGCTATGAATTTTTCTTTTAAAAAATAATAATAATAAATTTCTCAGAACATGGCTGCTTTCAATTCCATGTTGGTGGTTCTTTAACTACACCAGAGTTTTTTTTATATACTCTAAAGTTCCTTGTGAGGACCTAGTTTCCTTTTCGAAGATTTGGGCTAGTTACACACCACTTCCCTCTTCCTACAATCACATGGATTATTCCTTTATCTTGTTTTTGTTGTGTGATACAACATGCACATTGGAAAATTTAGTTAGATAGTCAAATTCTTCCACTTGACATGGATATTGTTGGGGAATTATGATTAGTGGAGCATAGGTGAAAAGTCATGCTAAGCCACAAATTCATCCATTGCCCATAAAGCACCATGGTTTGATTAGTCTGGAATTCGCATATAAGCTATATGCAATCATTAATACACACTTGATTTGACACAATAAATTGTTGATTAATGGCCAACGTGAAAACTCCCTTTTTGTGGTTTGTGAAGTTTGAATTATAGTTTATATGTTTGGTATTTGCTATGAGAGGTGGTGTAGAATGCCTTATATAATAAATAAATATATATATACATGACTTTACTAGTGATTTCTCTTGGATGGGAGTGAAATCATACTAATACAAATATACTGAATCTCACTAACATACT